>OY755246.1:600000-762571 GCA_963576725.1 Azorinus chamasolen
AGTAGACCCAGATCAGATGGTTCCTACAGGATCTGCTCTGTTCGCTTATGGAACCCATTCTACAGTTTATTCCACTGCCCAGAATTCCCTTGTTAATGTAATATTCATTTAATTAATATCTTTGAAGTGATGTAATATTTTACAAACATTTACGAGGGAAATGGTTAATTCCGGGGCTACACACTGCCTAATTATTTCAAGATCATATTCTTCTCGGCTGGGAAATGTGATCACATTCTTTTCGCAAACCAATCACAAATTTCTCAGATTCTGAGAAGAATACGATCGGTATCAGTTTTTCATGTGACGTGAAATCACACTGTTCTAAGGGCGAGCATTGTTTAGAACAATGTGATCACAGATGTCTGAGACCCTAGACGAATATCATCTTGGAAAGATTGTCCTACAGGGCTGGAATTTAAAATGCAAATTACGAAAATAGCCACTGCCCTCCCCAGTTTCCATATAAACTGATATAATTGATTTGCGGGATCTGGGAGCTTTATGTATGACTTACACCCTGCATTAAGCTGTCAGCAGTCTTAACGGTTGCTAATGATACGTGTTCAGATAATGGAGGTTTTACAGCTGTTGACTGCATTGATCAGGACGCCGCGTAACAACTAACCGAGAAGCGAAGGATTAACCCAACATTAACTAACCGAATCAATCTAAAAATACAGTAGAGCTTCTTTAATGCGACCATTTGATAACTTTAATGCAGGATGAAAGTAATGCAGAAAGGTGTCTGTAAAACATTCGTCCTGCATTAAGCTACCACCAGCCCCCAGTCTTCATGTATAATTTGGTAATAACATTAGAGAGGTTTTACTGTGGCACGACTAAAATATTGAGAAAATAGTACATGAAGATATACAACATGGAACCGTCATATTGAAGCACTGAACACCACATCACCGCCGCCACCACTAGCAGCAGCAGCAACAAAAGCAACAACAAGAAAGCAAAGATGCAGAACAGCTGTAACATATTTCTACAACAATAAAAGTCTTGCTAGTAAGAACACATAGTCTATTAACACATAGGAGTCTGTTAAAATAGGTGGTTGCTTAATTGTAGGAGCTTTCTGTATTACTTTTGTCCTTCATTAAGCTACCATCTATTTTGAAAATCCAGAATGCTTCTTTTGAGTGATCGTATTAGCGAGACTTTACAGAAATTTCTTGGTTATCAAAATAAGTTACTTACCCAACACACTCCAAACAAGTATGCAGAATAATTTCATATGTGGATCAGATACTTCTATCATTGTCTTTTTATGTATAAAATCCAAATCTTTGACAGCAAACTAATATTTAACACTTCAAATGTTCCACCAGATTCCTTGGCATGTACTTCACATCATAGTGAAACGAATGGACGTACTTTCAGAAGAATTCGAAAACAGCCTGGTACCAATCCGAAATATAAATCCAGAAACCTTTAAGGGGGTTTAGGTGATCGCCGGATTTCTAGACTCGATAGGCCATGTATCAACTAAAACAAGCCCGGATAACAGTGTACTGAGATAGATAGGACTGTTGTTGTCCGATCAACTGATGGTATGACGTGTGATGTCATAAACGTCAAATGAAGAACTATGGGTAAGACAGTGAAACTGACAAATCTGTCAATGTGGTTCGGGTAAATATATTGTCGTCTGATGATGTCGTCTGCTTGAGAGATGCTGGTTTATAAAATGAAAGACGTATTCCTTCTTATTCCATGAGTATTATCGGTCTTTACTCCACAATCCATGTAAGAAATCATGACATCGTTAATATTAATTAGATTATTATTATAAAGGCATGTGAACATAGACAATTTCGTCATGACAGATATAGGATATTTATATTTATATTATTCCATAAACAATGCACGGAGCAGACCGTGAGCGTACGACTCCTAATGTGTGTCTATGGAATAGAGTTAAGCATATGGAATGTTTAGGAGGTAGCGGTGAAAGCCATAAATAATAATTATGAATGGTGTACACATTAGGCTATAGACGATGTACACACGTTATAAATAATAAACACACATTATAAATGATGTACACATATAATAAATGATATACACACATTATAATTGATGTACACACATATGATTGATAAGCTGTAAACACATCATACATGGTGTACGCAGCTTATAAATAATAAAAAACATTATAATTGATGTACGCATATAATAAATGATGTAAACAAATAATTATAAATGATATGCACAGATATAAATGAAGTACACACATAATCAATGATGTACACTTGTATATCATAAATGATGTAAACACATAATAAATAATGTATACAAATTATAAATCATTTACACATAATTATTATACATAATGCACACACTTTATAAATGATGTACACATTCTTTTTCGGTAAACTTTGTTCTAAATGAATTTTCTCGTTCAGAAATGAAGCCATCAATTACGCTGTATATTAGTTGTTAAATACTAATTGTGACCCGTTTCCGTCCCCACTTATAAGATTGTATTTTACAATAGATAAAACGTGTGCCTTTCAACTCTGTCCGTTTATTGAAGCCGGATAGTGTTTATCGGACTTCTTGTTTGAAATATGTCCACTGTCAGAGTTCTTAGGGACTCTTCAACCATGCAATGGATGGATGAACCCTTTCATGCATATACACACCTTTGCGACCTTTACAAACAGAATATCCGGATCAGACGGCTCCTACGGGAGCCGTCTAATCAGGGTCTGCTCTGTTTGTTTATAAAACTATAATTATGTAACTCATTAGTTTCGATGTTATTAGTTTTAAAAATTGAATACCGCTTTAACCCTTTCCCTCACATACACGTGTTTTCACGAGTTTGCAAACATAGTAGACCCAGATCAGACGGCTCCTAGAGCAGCCGTCTGATCAGGGTCTACTATGTTTGCTAATAGAATTTGATAGATCTGTTTATTTGCTTTCAAAAATGTCTACAATTTTCTACCTTCCGTATTTCTTTATAACTATTTTGTTAATGAATATTCAGCAGGTATTGAAATTTGGCCTAAATACAGAACAGGGAAAGGGTTTTAAGCCCGTGCTAGGAAGTATGAGACATGTTGCACTTTTAATAACTGCTCATGAACAGACTCAATAAACCAGAGTCTGCAATTCTCTCTTTTCACATTGCTGCTTTTGTTTTCGAAGGATCTCCTACTTTCAGAACTCATCTAAACACACATGCACTCACACGCATATGAATGTTATATTAAATTATCAATAAGCCATTTTTTTCATATTCTTCAACTGTCAAACAGAGAGTCTACATACCGATAATCAACAAAGAATTTGATGACTTCCTAATAGGCATTAAGAGATTTTAAGAAGACGTCACTTCCTACAAAGTCAAACATACCAGTGAGACATTACCTGAGAAATACCTGAGAGAAACATACCCGTGGAGCTATTGCGGCTGTATGGCCTACAACAACAACAACAACAAACAACAACAACAACAACAACAAACCTGCAGAGTATCAGAGAAATCGATGTAGATATGTAGGCAAATTTGTGTTCATAGCCTGTAGTGACAAAATAAGAAGTTTTAAATGGAGTTTGTTTATTGCTTTGATTTTATACAAATGGTGCCTATAATCCGTGTTCTAGTGTCTAAAAGCATTTGGAATTGTCTGCAATTTATTGGTCTCCAAAATGTTACGTGTATCAGTTTTCTTTTCTCGATTTTTTCCCGTTTAGTATTAACATACTATATTTTAAAAAAACGTAAATAAATACATACATATATCACTTGACTTTTGAGGTCTTAACATTCTATTATTTTGCCTACGTTTTCAAGTTTCCGAATCATGGAATATATCCGAATTGGACACTCTCACTTTACGGATATCTTTTGTGATTTCTGTACATACAAATGTCCGCTATGTTGCGATATTTTGGCAAATGTTTATGACGTCACATCCTTAGTTACGTCACTTTCAAGGTTGCAGAAGCTGCGTATTTTGTACTCTGATTTTTCTATCATTTCTTGCCTAAAATGGACAGAAGATCCGCTGAAATGTATTCATACAGCTTCATGAACAGGTATTCTATGTATTTGGTTAGTTTATTATTGTATACGGGTTTGTAGTTATACATTAAGAGGTCATAAGATACTGTATGGTTCATGATCCTGTGCGTCTGACGTTGGTGGGGTATAGATCTAGTAGTCTATATTAGCGGTTAAACCGGACAATGTTTTTTCTAGATTATTTTTCGGCCTGGAGTGATTTGGTTTAAATAGAATCTATATTTTCATTTTTGAATTTAGCATGTTATATATAAAATTCCACATCTACTGATGAAAGCATTGACTTCAGAAAGTTGACTATTCAATTGACGGGTTTTCTTTGTTATTAAAAAAACATGGCTATTTGATTGACGAAACTTTCAACTAGATCTATATATTCATTACAAATCAATTGCTTTACATTGAATTATATAATGATTAAGGGAATCTGTATTACCAGACCCGGTTTCAAAGTCACTAACATTTTATTTTAAGTTGGTGATGAGATGCTCTAGTCCTGGTTGTTACTGGTGTCAAATAGGAAGATGCTGGTATGCCTACTAAATGGTTGACAATTTTGTATAGCATGATCAACTGGGCCTTTTCTCTCCTAGTTTCAAGAGTTTCCCAATGCAGATGATCCAACATATCTGTTGGTAGTAAGCTGTAGTAAGGTTTTACTGTATGTCTTGAGTGTTTTAACTGGGTGCGGTAACAAACTTGTAAGAACATTTAGATCTTCTTCATGGATATTGAAAGCAGTCTTCCCAAACGGGTTGAATTTACTTTGCCGTTCTCAGGAATTTTTCTTACCACGTCACTGGATGTGCTAAACGCGTTGCTATGTAGGATTAAACACGCCGCTGTTATGTTTCAATTCTATCACCCGATAAGCTGGAGTTCGGGGGCAGCAGGCCCCGATAATAACATTAAGTACATGTGGATTTATACATAAACGTTCGTAGAATTTGATTTAGGTGGGTTTGAAGCTGACTTTTTCGTATTTATTGATTTAAGAACCCTCCTACGCGACAGAGTAAAATACCTACAAGTCCCGTACTTTTTGTGGGGACCGGCAAAGCATACCCTTCCCTTGTAACGTGGTTATTGAACGCGGAGTCTATCCAATCAATGTGAATATTAATTAACTAAATAAAGACTTGACTGAATATATAATCTAGCTAATCCAAATAGTACTATGATCTAACATTTTCTATAACTAATTGAAACAGACCCTGGTCAGACGGTTCCTATATGTGGAGTTTCCTAAAAGACGGAACAGCGGAACAACGGAACAGCGGAACATACTAAAACACGGAACAATACGGAACACCGGAACTGTTCCGGTTTTTCGTATTGTTCCGTCAAATTGGTATTAGGTTACCAAAATAAAAGAAAACAAATATTTTACCATTTAGTGTGTTTATTATTTTGCCTGCATTCTGGGCAAAATACCTGCTCACTGCGTTCGAGTTCTTGCTCTGATATACCAATACAGGAAGGGTGAAAATCTTTGTCACACCCATCACATATTATATACAGAGTGTGTGTATCAGGAAATTTATACACGCAGTGAACAGGAATTTTGTGTACTTTCTTAACAGTTTTTTCACTTTCCGAACTGCAAGAGTCGGGAATGGGTGGAATTTCTTTCTCTCTAAACTGCCAAAGAGATGCGATCGCAACTTTTTCCGATCATACCGCTGAGCAGTAGGGTCTTTCCCATATGCGATTGACACCATATTTGCGATCGCATACAGGCCACAATCGTACGAATTGTTTTGTGGAAACACATCAAGCATGTTCAGATGGAGATAATCTCCTTCAATATTAATCAAAGTACTCAGTGCTTGGGCCTCTAAATCTGGAACATCATCAAATGACGAATCGCATATATACATTACGACCCGTATCACAACCAATGTTTGTGACTGTTAGCCAGTGGTTTCCCCCATTTTTCGGAGTTCTGTTGAGTATCTGTACAAACGGACCTGTATGCCTTTTAAAATCAAATTGAACGGCCAAACAACATGATTGCAAACCGTTTAACCTTGGGAATTGGTGTTGAATTATGTCCATGGAGGCATCGATCAGTGTTCTATTCAACCATCCAAATGGAGATGTGATCAAATTACGATCAGATACATTTAAATTTTCATGGATGATTTTCCTGTCTGCTGGAATCCATACCTCCTGGCTATAACTAACGTCCCGAAGGAAGCTGGTGTTTAACACATTTTGTTCCGTGGACTCGGCTGTTCCGCATTTTTGGTGCCAGTGTGTTCCGTGGATTCTGGCTGTTCCGTGGATTCTGACTGTTCCGCAATTTTGGTGCCAGTGTGTTCCGTGGATTCATCTTCATCTCCAACTCGAGGTTTTTTTGCGACCTGGTTTTGCCTTTTTCGGTCCTCGAGCATTTTTCCTCACTGTTGTGAGATTTTTAATACCAGTCTGGTCGGGAGGCATATTTAAGGACATTTGTACTGCAAGTATGTGCACACATCCTGCCTTGAGGGGACAGCTGCAACTAGATGGAAATAGTTTCACAAAGAAAAAATTCCTGTCATCGTACACCGTGAAATTGTTTCGGATAAAAGATTCACCATTTCTTGAAGTCCGCATATGACCACGAGATCCGGATATGTGGTTATATGCCAGATGAATCCATTATCTTCAAATGCCATCTCATGGAGATTCATGATGGCGTCTCTTGATATTCTTTGTTCTGCACATTTAGAGGCCTTCATATTTGACAACTGTTTCACATTTCTGGCCGATCTGTAGCTTCATTTATCTCATGTTCCGGCTGTTCCGTTATTAGGTTTTTGTAAATTTTGTGCGGAACATGACCTTGAACTTCGTCTGCTATTCTTTTAAGCACAGAGGGTTTTGTGCGGAAAAAAAGTTTAGTTTGTTTTAAACTATTCCCGTGTTTTCCAGCAAGAGAAAGTGATTCGTTGCCAATATAGTGCACGACGGTTATATGGTCAGGATTTTCCAATGGAAAGAACACATCTTTCCTGAATCCAGTTACTGGTTTGCCGTCTTCTCCTTTTGCGTAGAAGTATGACTTTTTGTAGATAGGGTCTTTTCGCGGCAGTTTCTTTGTGGATCCATTTGACCATCTAACAATTTAAGACTAACGATAATAAACTAACGATTTCATCATTGGTAAGTGGGCCACTTTTTTCAGACATATGCTTAAACAGCATTGCCTGAGCCATGGCCGATGTAAAATTACTATGGTGATTAATTGTGACGTCAAGCATTGACGTCGTTTTATTGTTCCGCCGTTCCGTATTTTAGACTGTTCCGCGGTTCCGTACTTTTGACTCTTTATTGCTGTTCCGCGGTTCCGTCTTTTAGACTGTTCCGCTGTTCCGGTATTCCGCCGTTCCGCGTTTTAGTAACCACCCCTATATGTAGGTGTATTTTTAGAGTAAATGCTTAATAAATAATTAGACAATGACTACATTATCGATTTATACAAAAATGAATGCCAAATAGACAAAATAAACATGACAACACAATAAACCAAAAGCACTTTCATATATTAATGGTCACAAAAATGTATATCCCAGCTACCGTTTGATATTGATGTTGATTACTCACAAGGAGCAATTTTACTCAACATACTGATTACAATATTGAGCATATGTTATAATAATGGTATAATGGAAGTATAATTTTCTAAGATATGCTACTGTTTTAATTGTTACATTACAGTGAATATATCGATTTCAACAGTGACTGTTGTTTTATAATGTAACACACTAATGGGCTGTGATAAGTTTGCAAACAGCTGAGATCTACAGTAGTTAAAATGCTAGACTAAATTCACCAGGATCAAAACGGGTAATGAATAAAGGTCCAGATAAAATGCGTAAATTCACTTTTTGTACGGATGACTATTTGAGACATTTTGAATTAGTTTCAGAAACAGGCCAGTAAAAACATTTGAACATTCTTGACAATGTTTTATTGTCCTGTTTCAGTGTGGAACTGACCAGAACTTACGTTCGATCGTTGATCTAGATCTACACTGTTTAACATGTCTGACAGTCTATGTTCGCCATGTTCGACTAGGTTATAGCGTGTGCTAAGAATTTAGCTATCTAGAATTAAAGTGTTTATACAAATGTTTAATTCTAATCCTATGCACAACCTTCAAACCATCTAGATGCGATTCTAACTCATCATTGGATATTTATGATTCGTGAAAATCATGGCAAATGAACCAAAGTGATATTTGCTGTGATGGGCAATGTAGTATCAGATATGTACCACAATTTAAGCAAACAGAACAGACCCTAATCATAAATCTAAAATCTCTAACAGGAGCCATCGGATCTGGGTCTACTTTTCGTATACAAGTAAAGATATGTTGATCTATATTATGAAGTAAATGGTTAATATCAATTAGTAATTAATTACATTCAGATAAGCACAATAATAGGGAAATTTATGAGATGTAATTCAACCAATGTTAGATATGATTTAATATTTGGATTATATGACGTTAAAACAATCTTTATTTTGTATTTGATGCTAAATCATTATCTTATAATATTGCTATGATCCTGTAGAACCTTCATTGTACGTTGTGTTTCCAAATGTACTCGTTTAATTGGAATCGGTAGACGATGGTGAGACTGTACTAACAAGCGTCTGCCTGATCATGACTTCAAGGCTGTCGCCAAGTATTTTAACGTTTTCGTCTTATTAAATACATTTCAGATTCTCGTATACAAATCATCTTATAGAGTAAAGTCTCACGAATCCACCGATACCTATATTAGCTTATGACTCGCTGTATTTATCGAGTTATCTTTGATTAAATATTATGGCGCGATCATTCAGCAGTCGATCTGTGTATTGTTGTTTTGATGACGTCATAGTCATAGTATAAAAAAGCCAGCGTCTCATCTGCGGCCGCAGAAGGAAACTGACTTTGATGAGAAATGGACAGGCAGGTGAGAACGACTGAATGAAATGCACAGATCTGGTCACATATTTATACTAATTTTATAATACTTCTATGTCCATAGGATCAAAGATCTAATATACCCAGATCTGGGAACAAACTGTAATGAAGGAATATTTGAATATTCAAGTATAGACCCAGATCTGGGAACATATTGAAATGGAATGAATATTCATAGATTTAATTAATACTTATAATATAATTAATACATATTATCCTGACATTGTGATACATTTATTAAACATTAATTGGTCTGAATTAAAGCTCAGATCCGGGCTGCTATAAATAATAAATATAAACTGACAGATATCTCTCTGTTGTGCTTACAAGAACCCACACATTGTTTTTCTATGTTGTCCTAGCGGTTTGATCTAACATCCTGACAAGTTAGAACCCCTAGGGTCGCAACAATATATGTCGGAAAACATGTAGACTATTAGTCTATTACAAAATAAAATGTATAATTTTTTTTATAGATCTACCTCGTGTAGACTGTCAATATAATGTCTTGCTCACACTATATTAATATTTCCGTTGGACTAAATCGATCGCTTAACGGAAAACTATTGTAACTCACTTTTTCAAAACTTTACAGGAAACAGGAAAAACATCTTTGTTTGATAGATATGGATAGAATTTGTAACTGCTTCACTGTGTAGACCATTAATGGATAGAAAATAACAGATACATCTTCAGTAACAACAAATCTTTTATTAAAATGATATTTGAGCACATATTTAAGATACAATAGTCTTACAGCTATATTTTTGAAAAAAAATCCTTTTTTTCTTAGCGGAAAAGTATTGTATCTCAAGATACAATAGTTTTCCACCGACAAAAGTCATACATTATGAGCTGATTTGCACATAAATAACTTGTATCTGAGAAGGATCTTTGTAATTATTACTTATAAATACATTTTTCCGGACACAAAACCTAATTAATATGCAATCTGATTGATTTTATGGATGTATTTTTCAAATTTTGTTACTAAAAACAAATTTTTTCGTTTTAGCATGCATGAGTAATGTATCATAAAATCACATGCAGGAAATTTACAACAGTGAAACTTAATGAGCTCCAAGCTACAGAAGGAAAAGAAAATAGAATAAATCAAGATTAAAATTAGTGCTGTAACTTTCTTTAGTGATTCACAAGCACATTTTGCCAAAAATGTTTGACCGTTCAGTAACTTTGAACCAATTAAGGCAATAAATCAAGTTGTTTCTGGTTAACTCAGTATAACCAAAAAAAATCTTAGGTATGGTAATGTACATAATCGCTATTGTTTAATATAACATCTCAAATTACTTCTATCTAGTTCCTGCAATGACATACATTAATGCAAGCAGTAGCAGGATTTAATTATCAACTTATTGAGAGCAAACATACTACTACTGCTACTGTAACTACTAATTCTAATACTAATACTAGTTAGTAGAGGCATTAGTAGTAGTACTTTTACTGCTACTAGTAATACTACTTCTACTACTAATGGTACTATCATTACAACTATTGTTATTATTACTACTAGTAGTAGTATAGATAGTTCTACTACTGCTACTACTGCTAATAACAATACTAGCAGTAGAGGTAGTAGTAGTAATAGTAATAATCATAGTAGTGGCTTTACTACTACTACTGATAGTAGTAGTAGTAGCAGTACTACTACTTAACTATTACTACCACTACTATTTCTACTACTACTGTCTCCTACTACTAGTATTACTACTACACTACAAATACTACTACTACTAGTACTACTAGTACTACAAATGCTAGTAGTAGAGATATAGTTAGTAGTAGTACTGTTACAACTACTAGTAGTAGTATAAGTTAGTAGTAATTGTAGTACTACTAATATTATTATTATTACAACTACTATTGTTACTACTACTAACAGAAGTAATAGTAGTAGTAATAGTGGCTTTACTCGTAACTAGTAGTAGTAGTAGCAGTACTACTACTTCTACAACAACTACTACTACTATTAGTACTAGATTACTTCTAGTGGTATAGATATAGGTAGTAGTGGTACTGTTACAACTACTAGTAGTAGTATAAGTTAGTAGTAATTGTAGTACTACTAATATTATTATTATTACAACTACTATTGTTACTACTACTAACAGAAGTAATAGTAGTAGTAATAGTGGCTTTACTCGTAACTAGTAGTAGTAGTAGCAGTACTACTACTTCTACAACAACTACTACTACTATTAGTACTAGATTACTTCTAGTGGTATTAGTAATACTACTACTATTACTACTACTTCTACCAGTCGTTAAAAGTTGGTACTAGTAGCTCCCTTGTCTACGCTCGGCATTAAAAGGGTAGTTCTAAAACTAGTCGGCCTTTGTCAGGATAATGTGACTGGGCGGAGTGCCCTTGCCCATGTGCCTGCAGCAGGGGCATTCCAGTGAGGCAGCACTATAAATAATGTCTCAAGCGGTGCCATCTGCAAATAACTGAAATACTTTTGGTCGGATATAAAACCTAACTCACTCACTTTTATCAGTATTATTAGTAGTATTAGTAGTAGTACTACTATTACCAATAGTAGTAGTACTACTAGTTAGCACTACTACTACTACAGCTACTAGTAGTAGTACTACTACTACTACTTGTTATACTAGTAGTAGAGGTAAAGTAGTAGTAATACTGCTACTGCTACTAGTAATACTAATAGTGGTAGCCGTAGTATTACTACCACTACTGAAAGAATCTGTCTGACTTAGTACTACTACTACTTCAACTACAACTATTACTACTACTACTACTAGTTCTACTACTACTACTAGTACTACTACTACAACTAATACCACTAGTAGTGGAACTTCTAGTAGTAGTAGTAATACTACTACTACTACTAGTAGCACTGCTACTTAACTACTAGTAGTAATAGTTGTAGTAGTAGTAGTACTACTACTACTACTGTTAGTAGTAGTAGCAGTAGTACTTACGACTATTACTACTACTTTTACTACTACTAGTACTTACAACTTTCATTTTCTTCTTTTTTGTTACACATACAGAGCTACTCATGCTAGATTCAGAGGAATTGAATTCAGATTCTGATAATTCAAATCCACTTCCTGAGCTGTAGAAACTTAAGTTTCAGTCATCAGAATCTGACCTCAGTTCTTCTAAATCATGCATCTTTATCCTCTCTTTCAGCACATTAAGCTGTTTAATGAAGTTGCACACTTCTTCTAAGTTTTGATTATACAGTGAGCACTGCAGTACATCATAGACAGTTCATATCCAAATGGTCCCGTGAATAGGGATAAAAATATAGTAATGATTCACATTTAATAATTCCAACAGTGTAACAATCTGTAGTTAGAAATGAGAAATTTGTGATGCTCCTAACTGCACGCTCATTGGAATAAAATGGCCATTTCATTTCTGATTGAAAGATGGCACGACAAACTGTGTTGAGAATATCAGTTGAGAAATGTTCATCTTTCTTGACAGTTCATTGATCAGCAAGAAAGAATCCTTGCCACATAAGATTATATAATTTATTTCCTTCAGTCAAAATTTCATCTGTATGTCATTGCAGTAAAATTTCATCTAAGTCATGAGTTAAGTCCAGTTTGACGGTGGCCTTTTCTTTGAATGGATGAAGGCGGCCAAGTAGTTAGTGGTACATTGTCTACCAGCTCTGTTGGCTTGATGTGTTGTTGCTTTTACTGACAGCAACCTGTATAATGAGAAGAATATCATGAGCTTGAATGCAACATAGTTTCAATGATTTAATCAAACAGTTTCAATGATTTTATCAAACAGCACTACTAGACTAATTGCCTGGTCTCAAACACACATCTGATCAAGCTGAATACTGTCTTAATATAGTAATCATCAAAATTTTTATAATGATTTTCTCGAACTGCATAAACACAGTAAATGCCAGTGCAGCAGACAGTTTACGTAATCCACTGAATAAATTCATATTGCCCCTCCTTCTATGAATATTAATTAAGCAAATTTTCCTATAGTCTGAGGGTGAGTAACAAATTATTATGCAATGGTAATAACATAGTGTGTGTTTATGAAGATTTCCAATGGCAAACTGTGCAGACCCTGATGAGAAAGAATTCCTATAGGAGCTCTCTCATCTGTGTCTACACTATTTGCAGGTGCAACTATTGTCATGCTTAGCCAGTTAAGTTTATTCCATTTGCATATGACACCTATTTCTGTGGTAAGTACTCATATTTAGAAGTCTGTTCCTGAATAAATTCAATGCCTTCAAATTATTTTCAAAATACCTTTATGGATAACGAAGTTATAGAACAGAAGGGAAAATTCTACCTACAGACTGACCAACAGACAGATGTATGTACTGACTGACTGACAGTTTAACTAACATGTGAAAAGCAATCTATATGTACATGTACCTCCACTTCTTTCAGAAGTTGGCATAAAAATGGAACTTAAAATATATTATTCTTAATGAAGTTGACACAGACCAATTACTGATATTAGGCTCCAACATAAATAGTGGCCCTCAGGAGAAAAAAAATTAAGTGCCCCCCCCCTCCCCCCAGGTTATAGTCAAAACGTACCCAAGTCAAAACGTACCTAAATAGAGTCAAAACGTACCCATCTATTGTCAAAATGTACCCAGGTTCCAATTACATTTATGCATGTATTTTCTATTTAAAATGTTATTATCATATGTTAAAATGTAAAACATCTATCCATGAATGCTATTTTTCAAGAGAATTGTATGAAATAATTTATCAAAGAACAACAACAACCCTTCTTTCTTTAATTTACTAATAAAACCTTGCCCATTCTCATCGGTTTCGCCCTTTTCCTGTTTTATGTTTATTCCAAAGTTCAATACCTACTGAATATTCATCATCAATTTCATAGGTCAAACTGTTCCTATAGGACTAAGGAGCTGTCTGATCGGGATTTATACTCTGCTTTATGAATGAAAACAATTGTACATGAAGGAAATGGTTACGTTACATATTATTAAACTGTATTTATCTATTTATTGCTTAAAGTTTGGACTTACAGGAAGTTACATTACAGTTATGAATATGTTCGGAATACTAATGGCAAGATAACAGAAATTTACTGTTTTATATATCATGTTGTATTAAAAATTTAAAACATTAAATTAGTAAACCAAATTATAAATAATTACCTGACGAACAAACACATTATGAAATTACACAATAAAATGATGCTTGGGTATGTTTTAACCAAATATTAATACATGGGTACGTTTTGACCAAAACATGGGTATGTTTTGACCACAAAATGTGGGTACCTTTTGGTATTGGGTACGTTTTGACCAGCCCAATTTTAACTTACCTCAACATTTTCTCCGTTTCCTCCACCTTTCCAAAAAGACCGGGTTCTGACTTTATAGCCATGTGTCAAAATTGATTCCTGGGTTTTCTTGCATTTCAATTTCATAAAAATGTTTTTGTTTTATATTTTCCAAATTATTTTTGAAGGTACATTATTTTATTTTCCCTTTTTGTCATATATGTACTAAGTGCTGAACTTTTGTATCTTGAGATACAATAGTTTTTCACTAACACATTCACTTAAAATAAGTAATAAGTTAATTGGAAAACTATGGTAACTTGAGATACAACAGTTTTCCAGGTAAAACTTTCAGCATTTAAGTGTAAATGTTAATGCAATACTATTGTATCTCAAGTTACAATAGTTTTCCATTAACCAAATATAGCTGGACATTATAGTAAAACTGTGGTATCTCAAGATACAATAGTTTTACAAGTATGAAAATGTTCATTTCAGATACAATAGTTTTGCAAATTTTGAATATTTCAATAACTTTTGTAGGGATGACTGAAATATTTTTTACAGCATATGTATCTTATATTGCAAACCTGTTTTTCCAGGAAATGTCATTTTCTGAAAAAAAGTGAGTTACCATAGTTTTCCGTTAAGCGATCGAAATACAAACATATATTTCCACATTTTTACTATTTTATGTATACTTGTAGATACAACTCTACAAATAACATAAATCATTTTAATGTTTAATTTATAGATTTTAAGTTAACTAAGCATTAGTATCCATTTAAATTTTGGCTGAAATTACCCTATGCGGAGTTCTTTTGTGATTTTTCTAGTTACAAATGTCCGATAAGTTGTGAATGCTGCAAGCAAATTGTGACGTCATTTCCTTAACAATGACTGCTTAGTTACGAACATTTCATGGTTGGAGAGGCTGTTTATTTTTGCGCTCGTATATTTATAAGTTTTGCCAGAGACATATAAACGTAATTTAGGTCTCTGGTTTTGCCTATAAATGGAGAGACGAGTGTCAGAGATGTATTCCTCCAGATACATGAACAGGTATTACATACATTAAGCGAGTTAATATCTCAGTACATGACTTCTAGCAGTAGTATTTGAAGCAATAACTTGAATGTGTAGTCATTGTAACATGGGAGGTCATTGTAACATGGGAGGGGTAACATTTCATGCAGATATCAAATCCTAAACAATTTTGCCTCTACAGTAGCGGACAGTTTTACCTACAAAAAGTTACATTAAATGATACTCGAATTGAAACAGTTCCAGAGAATCCTCATGAGTACAATGAAATCAACTGTCCTCTTACTTTTTTCAGAAGTATTTCATTTTTATACACCCGTTGTCAGACGGGACGTATTCTGTCGTGGCGCTGTCCGTCCGTCCGTCCGTGACCTTTTGCTTGTCCGCTCTCTAACTCAAACAAATGTAAACCAATCCTTTTCAAATGCGGTCAGCATGTATATTAACATAATGTTCGAAATTTCGTTACCTGGTTTACAATGACAGGATACTTTCAGATAATGAAGAGTATGACTTAACAATAAAAATAAGAAGGGTGGCAGCATTGTGGTACAATTATAAAGCACTAAAAATGAGTTTCCATGGCAACGGCTATGTCGTAGAAATAAAATAGATACCATACACAAAGATCTCTTAATATCTTTTAGTGAAGTTAGTAACTAGTGAAGTGATTTTTATAAAACTTTATAATTACATGACTAATATTACGGCAATGTTACAAATATAAGTTTCAATTGATTCCTTTTAAGGTCAATGTCATGGTTAGGGGTCAAAGGTCAAATTTTAGCCTTTTTCTCTGTTTCAAGACCTTTTTGTTCTACAAGTTTACATTAACATTGGTATATTTAAGTAAAACTTGGCACAGATATTCATTTAAAAAAGGAGGTGCCCTTTACCCCGAGTTTTATAAGTGTGTCAAGGTCAATGCCACAAGTAGAGGTTAAACGTCACATTTTAGAAGTCAAACATCATTTTTTACTAATTTGTGAATGTTGAAATCTACTTGTTCTACATATGTGATGTATTTCTAATAACTTTGCAAGATCAACATACTAAATCAATATCATCTACCAAGGACTTTGGTACATACTGCCAATGTTAAGGTCGAAAGTAGAGGTCAAATGTCACATTTAAGAAGTCAAAGGTCAAATTTGTACTTTTTGTGCAATTTCAGTACATTTTCCCATGTATGTGATGTATGTTTTGTAATAAATGTGCACATACACCTTACTAAGTCAATATCCTCTACCAAGGACTTCGGTACATATTGTCAATGTCAAGGTCGCAAGTAGAGGTCAAAAGTCACATTTGTGAAGTCAAATGTCAAATTTGTACTTTTTGTACATTTCAGTCAACTTTTTCTACCTATGTGATGCATATTGTAATTAATGTGCACAACATACTAAGACAATATCCTCTACCAAGGACTTGGTACATAAAATCAAGGTCATTGGAAGGTCAAAGGTAAAACTTGAGAACTATTTTCTTAACCTAACATGAATATTTCGTAAATCGAGGAAGAGACATAAATATAATGGTTATACACAACAGCTTAATGATATATTATTTTAGATCAATAAATTGTACATTATAGCGAATTATGTCAAGAGACTCTTCTTTCAGCATTTCAGATAATATCATTATAGTTAGCTTGCGCCTTGTTAACATTTAAATGATCACAATTTTCTCAGAAATATCATCTAAGTGTTGTTGTTTTCAATTTCATTAAGAACTATGACTAAGCACATATTTATCACAAAAGTGCTGTAATCATAATGTTAAAAATCATTATCACCGCCATTCAAAATCACTATCACCGACATTCAAAATCATTTTCAGACAATCAAAATCATCACAGACATGCACAATTGTAACAATAACAGGGTACATGTATCAATATCTTAATAGTGGCATTATTATGCCTCCCCCATCAAAGAGGGGTCATGTTGTTGATTTTTCATTGTCAGTGTTTGTTGGTTTGTTGGTTGTTTTGTTCCCAACTTTAACTTTGGCGACAATTTTGTATCTATTGCACATACATACTTCAAACTTAGCATGCATATGCAACTTATAGAGGCAAAAATATTAAGGGGTGACATATCAAGATCAAGTTCATACATCAAGGTCAAATGTCAAATTACTGGTCAAATTTAGATTGGCGATAAATTTGTCACCATTCAAAATACATGCAAACTTGGCATGCATTTGCAACTTAATGAGGCGAACGTTTTAGTGGTGACTTTTTAAGGTCAATGCCATGCATTATGGTCAAGTGTCAAATTATTGGTCAAATCTAGATTGGTGATAATTTTGTCGTCTTCAACATACATCCTTCAAACATGGCATGCATGTGAAACTTATGTAGGCGAACATTTTTAGGGGTGACCTATTAAGGTAAAGGTCATACATCAAAATCAAACGTTATATCGGGGACATTGTGTTTCACAAACAGATTTCGTTGTTTTAAAATTACAACGTGTGTATACAACAGACATTATTTACAACATGTATACCAATTACGAATATGTCAGTAGACTGTATTTTATTTGAAAAAGTACAAAAACATTTGTTTTTTACAGCATATGGGAACAAAAAGTTTTCCTTGAAAAGTAAGCTTGTTTGTTGAAATGTTCATTTAAAATCATCTCTATTTTTAAACACCAAGAACAAAATTGATTTCAAACCAAATAAGCAAACCACTGTCAATATGATAGATCTGATAATGTATCAGTAGTCATATTCATTCATTGAATATAGCAAAGTTGATTGTGGCCAAATACAACTAAGCTACCACTAAAGGTGATTATTACCCCTGCCCGCCACCTTGTCACAAGATGCACTGACTTCAATACAAGCGGCAATAGCTCAATAATCCTTTCATCCACTTAAATTGCATATGAAAAATAACAAAGGGGAATAAATCCTTCAAAAATGAATTTAGAATTACAGCCCTTGTTGACTGCACATCCTCTCACCACCCTCTTTTCATTTTCATATATAAAGTTTCACAGTTGTGCCTACAATACTTGAGAAGTTATGCTCCAGACAAACAAATTGCTTATAAAAAGTAACTATGTGGAATAACTCCCACAAAAATGAATTTAGAGTTACAACCCTTATTGACTGCACATCCTCTCATCACCCTCTATCCATATAAAAATAGCACAGTTGTGCCTACAATACTTGAGAAGTTATGCTCCGAACAAAAATTGCTTCTGGAAAGTAACCAAGGGGAATAACTCCCTCAAAAATTAATTTAGAGTTGCAACCCTTATTGACATCACCCTCTCATATCCTCTCATCACCCTCTCTCCATATATAAACTTTCACAGTTGTTTCTACAATACTTGACAAGTTCTGCTCCGGACAAAAATTGCTTCTGAAAAGTAACTAAGAGGAATAACTCCCTCAAAAATGAATTTAAAGTTACAACCCTTGTTGACTGCACATACTCTCATCACACTCTATCCACATAGTTATGAAGTTTCACAGTTGTGCCTATAATACTTTAGGAGTAATGCTCCGGATGGACGGACGGATGGGCGGACGGAAGGACGGACGGACGCACGCGATTCCAATATAGCCCCCACTTCTTTAGAAGTGGGGGTATAATTACATATTTTGTCCATATCAGTTTATTTCATACTTAAGCAGCCCATAGCTATTGAAAATCCAAGTATTTCCATAAGTTTCGTATGTTCAAATATCACACGAACACTGACAGCTAGCTGAGCATTGAATAATCGCTTCGTACACGAGCCTCAATTAGTTTTGCATGCGCACAGTGTAAGCTCCTGAAATTCCTTCACGATCAAGGGCTTGTCTGTCCTCAATGTATGCGGGTGAACTTGCCAACCAAACAAAGCTCAGGTGATGGAAAATCAGTTTGGAAATTCAGACATAAGTACCAAATGCTGTCACTGTTTCAGCTATGTTGGTAGAGTCACCAAATGATTATTCCAATCAACTTATTTCGAAATCTGACCATCGGTTTGTAGAAATATATTCTGAAAGAGGGAGATCCTTCGAAAGCATAAGTAGTAATGCGAAAGCAGAAAAATGCAGACTCGGTTTTATTGAGTCTGTTCGTGACTAGTTATTAAAAATGCAACACTACTACTCACGCCCCCTAGCACCGGCTTAAGCAGTATTGAATTAATACATAAAAACTAATGATCCCGAAGGACCAGTAAGTATATCAACACTGATAATTTAAATATTGTTTTCTTTTGGTTGTCATGACAACCAGAGTTCCGCATGGTTTCAAACCATTTTAGCTATCTTGGGAGGTGGTTACCTAATGATTATTCCAATTAAATTATTCTGAAGTCAGACCATTGGTTTTGGTGAAGAGAAGATTTACAATTTTGCTATGTTTTCTCTATACAGACAAACAGGCCCGCCCCCTAGCGGCCATGTTGTTTTAGATATTGTCATGAATTTAGCTACTTGGGAAGATAGTCACCTAATGATTATTCCCATTAAATTATTTTGAAACCTGACAACCAGTTTCGCAGAAGAAGAGGTTAGAAGATTTTTCTGTTGGTTGCCATGGCAACCAGAGTTCTACATGGATCCACATTTGTTTTAGCTATTGTGACAGGGAATCACCCAAAGACCATCCTTGGAAAGTTTCAGTACATTTGACAATATAATTTTACGTGATGTCACTTGAAATAAAATATTGACGACACACGATGGACGACGCATGACGACCGACACATAATGATCACAATAGCTCACCATGGCACGTGGTGAAGGATGTATTTTGAATGACATTCTTCTTGAATCGACTTGTTTGTTTGATACAATGATGGAAAGAACTTTGTAAAAATTGTAAATAATTTGAAAATATTGTGCAAAAATAACTAAAAATAGTTCTTTTATAGCCGTTGCCATGGTAACAAAGGATATTTTTACTGTTAATTTGTAAATAAAATGTTCCAACAATGATCACATGGAATACCACACCAATACTTTATACAAATAACAAGACCAACATGCTGTAAAAAGAAAATGTAGGCTAACTTTATAATCACTAGAAAATATTAATTTCATATCATTTTAAGAATATTTTTGTTGTCATGGCAACCAGATCTGTGTCCCAGAATGTTAACATAATATTTGCGTAATTTTGTAAGTAAATTGCAAGGTCTTACAATAATTCATTATTTAGACATTTTGAAAAAAACAATAAGGACTTGTTTTCAAAAAAGTGAAAAATTGGGCAAAATTACATACGTTATTGCCATAGTAACCAGTCATTGAGGAAAAAATTATTTTAATTTAATTTCAAATCAACACTAGCCATTTCTCATTTCCAAAGAGTAAACAATGGGGACATATTTACATCCATAAGCAAACTGTCAGTCCTTTTAAATTATGTATATCATTTTGTACCTTGTTGCTATGGAAACCATGATTTACACCAGAATGTTATTGAGAATGTTCTGCCACCCTTCTAAAAATGTTAGGTAAGGTGTTAAGTTTATATATGTAAAATATGGAGTTATTGTAAATCAGGTAACAAAATCTGCCAAAATCAGGCTTTTTGTCCCCTACTAATAAGGACATTATTTACAATTTTTATACGCCGGAAGGTCACCTCGGTCGTATTATGGTATGGCGCTTGTACGTCCGTCTGTCTGTCCGTCCGTCCCATAGTCACATCTTTGTCCGCTCAATAACCTCACAACTATTAGGTGTACATTCCTCATACATAATAGGGAGGTAGGTCATGGCCAGTAGGTGGTCCCTATTCATTTTGAGGTCAGTTGGTGACAGTGACCTTCAACTAAAAAATCATGTCCGCTCAATAACTTGAAAAAAGTATTAGGTATGCCGTCTTCATACTTATTAGGGAGGTTATCTTGGTCAGTAGACGACCCTTATTGAATTTGAGGTCAGTCAGTCAAAGGTCAAGGCCATAGTGCACATCAGCCTTTTCAGCTGGGCATGTATATTGTCGGAAGGATTTTTTTTCGGACTTGGTTAGTGCAAAGCAAACTTTGCAGCTGAGTATATATGGAAGATGACTTTGCAGCTATCAGGATGTCTATTTTGATTGCAGTTTTGGACTTATATTGTAGAGACGCTGAGGACTTAATAAGTGCAAAGCAGCCTTTGCAGCTTTTATGATGTAAAAAATCAATTTGTTCCTAGTATATTACTTTACGGGAAACCAGTCTGCAGTAAAAGGGGTAGTGCAAAGCGGCCTTCGCAGCTATTTATTTGCATACAGGTTAGGTTTAGTGCAAAACAGTCTTTGCAGCTGTGTTCTATTATCTTAGTGCAAAGCAGCCTTTGCAGCTTCGGATGTTTATAATACTCTTTCTTATACTTTGTGTAACTGGATCAGACAGGAGGTATTAGAAATTGTTTAGTGCAAAGTATCCTTTGCAGCTGTTTTTAGTTAATTTTAATGTTGTCTGAGTGCTCTTATATTTCTAGTGCAAAGCAGCCTTTGCAGCTAGAAGTATTGATTACGTGGAGAACAGATATTTTATTGTAATAGATTATAGATGTCATAGACTCTTGACACCAATGGTCCCGGGTGAATCCCGTCTGTCAGGAGCTTGAAGTTGGTAAAGTATATAATTCTCCCTCTACGGGTCCTGGCTTTCCTGAGGTCGACGTTAAACTTTGGGGTGGCTTGCCCTGTTTCTGAATTTATTTCTTCCAATTGAGTGTTTAGGTCTTCTATGTTTTTGAGTAATTGATCTTCTTCTTGCTGGAATTCTGGCGTAGTTGGAAATCCTCTCAGGTTGTTCCAACGGATTAGGGAGTAGTATGTGATGTCAAGAATCACAACTTCTGCTCCCTTAGACAGTAAATATTGTTTGATCTCTTTGTATGTTTGAATTATGTGTTCTATGGATTGATTTAAGCTTATTTTCCCACCTTGACCCTTGTTTGTGAGGTCACAAGTGCCAAGCCACACGTAAGCCTTTACTTGGGATGTATTTGCTGTTACCTTCTCGTAGTTATTTCTTAGCCAGAGTAGAGTTTCGTTTAATTTTATTCCAGGATTGCACACCCAGATTACATTGATGCCTGGTGGAATTATATCCTGGTGTCTTTCAAGATACCTGCCCTTACTGTCTGTGATAATGAATGCAGTTTTCTCTGGTCTCTTTTCGCGGAGCAGAGCACCTATCATGTTCCTCGTCTTTTCCGCTGTCTTATCTAGCCTTTTTTCTGTCATGTGTCTCTTGTCGCTTCTGTCTCTGTACCACACAACAGACTACTAGGGAAATTAAAATCGTATGGAATAGGAAAGGATTATTCTCTTTGATTTTATGGCTGAATGCATGTAACAAAAATGTGACGTGTATTTTGACATGATAATCTTTGACAAAGGCCCTTAGTGGTCGAAATATTAGATCAGAGCAGTTTAAGTATTTATGTATTATATTAATTCCCTATTTTGGAATATTTACTTCATAATGCTCAATAACTTGATAAATATTAGTAGTGCTGTCTTCATACTTAGACATATGCTTGGTCATGGTCAGTAGATGACTCCAATAGATTTTGAGGTCAGTCGGTCAAATGTCAAGGTCACTTCGGGCGTATAATGCTCGGATACACGGAACGTTTTTAACTAGATCTATAAATAAAATGTCTTGCTCACACTACATTAAAAGACTCCTTCCGACAGTTCTGAGCTAAATACAAAATACTATTTTATACATACATCTAGATAAAACTCTACAAAGCACACAAATTAATAAAATATTTGCTACATTTTGATGTATAATTTATAAAGTTTGAGTTAACTTAACTAAGCATTTCTATATAAGTGTCCGTTTAAATTTTGGCAGAAATTATACCATGCGGGGTTCTTTTGCTGATTTTTCTAGTTACAAATGTCCGATAAGTTGCGAATTTTGCTAAACATTGTGACGTCATAACGACACGTCCTTAACAATGACTGCTTAGTTACGAAATTTTCATGGTTGGAGAGGCTGTGTAATTTTGTGCTCGTAATATTTTAACATTGTTGCCTTCAAATGGAGATACGAATGTCAGAGATGTATTCCTCCAGATTCATGAACGGGTGTTAAATATATTAGGCGAGTTTTTCGACTTAGTACATTATTTTTAGTTGTAGTATTTGAAAATTAAAGCAATAACTTGAATTTATAGTCAATATAACATGGGTGGGGTAACATATGCAGATATCAACTTCGAAACAATGAATATATATATGTCAGAAATAACTAGCATGAAAACAGTGGATTAAATTTTATGTATACATAAACACACATTTATTAAATTTTGGTCATGGTAGAAAACTATAGAATCGAATCTATGTTTTTTCATAGTCAAACACAGCTGGCCCTGCTCATACAGCTCCTACAGAAGCTGTCTGATCTAGGCCTACTCGGTTTGCAAAGACAGCAGAAAACAGCAACATAAAATCTCCAAACACAAATAAATAGGCCGGTAGAATGAATGAATGAATGAATAAATGAATGAATGAATGAAATATAATAAAATGAAATGAAATAAAATACACAATGATTGAAGGTAATATTCCAAAAGGGAATTAATATACATGTACTTGCATAGCTCTGATAAAATATTTCGACCATTAAGGTTCTTTTTCAAAGAAAATCATGACATGATTGTCTTTGAAAAATACCCTTAGTTGTCGAAATGTTAGATCAAGAGTTAATTAAGTATTTATGAAACAAACTATAATAAATAAAAGGCAATTTTTATTCCATGTTGTTTTACAGACTTCTGTTTATAAACACACTGCATTTTACTGTATGCTGTAAGCAAACGTATCACTACTGCCCTTTTAATTTTTTTAGAGGGGGTGGGTGGGGGTAAACTAGTCCCTTGTTTTCGAAGCTCTCTGATCAGGGTCTACACTGTTTGCAAATGAATGTGCATGCATGTCCAGGGTTGAAAGGTTTTAACCCATTCCCTCATAGGCTATTTGTAGACCAGTCATCTTTGAATAAATCTACCAAAAGGGAGCATTTTCTAGAAAAAGGGAAAATAATCGAATTGTGCAGTTTTTGAACCATTGCTATAAATAGAGAGGATTTGCTCCTCTGAAGCAAATGCTCTATTTATCACAATGGTTTCAAAATATGACTTTAACAGAGACGTCAAAGGGAATGGGTTAAACCAGATTCAGAAGTAGATCTCTTTCTGATGGTTGATTTAGAGAGCTTTTATCGTTGTTTTAATATTGAGAAAATAACGATATTTGGGGATCTGAGTCTGACCATGAAAATGACGATAAATGCAGCCTAGTATGTTTCAATTTCGAGAAAGTAACGCTATGGTCAGGTTCCCATTTCTCATTATTATTCTTATTCTCATTCAATATTATTTATCATTAATAATAATAATAATAATAATAATAATAAATATTATTATTATTTCTTATCATTATCATATCATCATCATCATCATCATCATCATCATCATCATCATCATCATCATCATCATCATCATCACACCTGACATATATAGTTGTATACATTCGATATATCGGTAGTTAAAAGTCGTATCTGTTTTTCCTGCATCTTAACTCTTATCCTGCTATCCGCGACTTGACTCGAATTTGCAAACAGCCTGGGTCCATATGAGATGCCGAGTAACTCGGCGTCTCATCGTGATCCAATCTGCTTGACATGTGCCCCGTAAATAGTTTTCCAAAAAGTAGTGAAACTGTGCAAGATCCAGATTCTAACAGATATTATGTCGTAGCGGGATAAGGGTAGATACAATAATATACAATACTGGCATAAGTAGTTGTAAATATAAATTAGATATATCGCTAGCTAGGTATTGGTATAAACTGTAATTGTCAGATTTATTACAATTTCAGAAGCGAACAGAGCCGACCTTGATCAGACGGCTCCTATATACACAGGAGCTGTCTGATCTAAGTCTACTTTCTTTGTACGGGGCGTAGAAATGCGAGTAAAGGCTTAAAAGTTTTAAACTATTTCCCTTAAATATTAACTCATATCTCACTATCTGCGTCTTGACTCGTTTTGGCAAATAGATTGGATCCAGATGAGACGCCGAATAGCTCGGCATCTCATCTGGATACAAACTATTTGACTTAATCACAAGCTTAATCGAATCGAAAGAAGTCTAAATTTAACTAGATCAAAATTTGAGCTAGCATCGTATTTTTTTAACAGCGAGGTAATGGTTAATGCAGCCAATGTATCAGTTCCCTCCTAGACTATTTTAGACCCATCCTCTTTGAATAAAGCTACTGAAAACGAAAATTTAACGTTACTAGAACTGAAGAAAGAAATGTTTAGAATTGGATACTTTTGATTGAAACCATTACGATAAACGATGTGCCTTTTTGTCACAGTTGTTTAAAAATGACGCTAGATAGTTTTAAAAGGAAAAAGGAGATGTTTACTTTAGAAACCATTGCGATAAAAAGAGTATTTGCTCATATGGGACAAATGCTCTATTTATCAAAATGGTTTCGTAAATGACTTTTCAGAGGCGTCAAGGGTGCCAGTATGAGGGAATTGGTTAAATATTTTACTCATATTGTTTCAGAATGTACAGTCGTGAGCGGGAGCAATATCATGGTAGAGGGCATATGGATGACTACAGACATGCTTACAGGGAGTACAGACCTCGCTACAGGCCAGAGTATGAATCGAGACCGGTAGAGCATAGTCTGGAGAAACATCATAGTAATTTCCATTACTACCATCCATATCAATGGTCAACTATGCACCCTCGTCAACACGGCGATGGTAGTCACATGGATAACTATAGTCATCGTGTGAACTCTAAAAGGTGGAGTATGGAGACTGCGCCGCATGGCCACTTGTACAACCGAAACATGTCATCTACAAGAGACATGCGTCAAAGAAGCGCCAGGCGACAGTCTCCTGTTGAAGCACCACATCGCCTCTCTACTAGAGACATTCCCAACAGAAGCTCCGGACGACATGCTAATGTTCAAAACAAAGTACAAGTTCCAGTACAACTCAGTGCAGCTGCTCCAGAACCACCAGTGACATTTCCGGAGTAAGTACATAGTAAGTTCATGAAATAAGTATGATGTTGTCACTTAGTATACTAGAATTATAATACATTGTTTTGTTACCGGTAATTTACTTCTGGTTAAAGGTTATATCATGACTGGGAATTTGCAAAGTATAACATTTGTAATGTGACTGCGATGAATCTGTTGGTGTTTGTTGTCCAATGTAATGTTTGAAGTGTGTTACCAGTAAAGTTTTGTCAGGTGTAATCACTGTAATGTGTGAAGTGTGTTACCAGTACTCTTTTGTCAGGTGTGTGTGTGTGTGTGTGAAGTGTGTTTCTGTACTGTGTTGTCAGTTGTAATGTGTGTGAACTGCCGTGTTATACCGTGTCTCATGTGTTTTTCGTACTGTCGTGTGTGTTGTACAGGGTATCGTGTGTTACCCGTATTGTCATGCTTGTTGTACTGTGTTTAGTGTGACTGAGGCTGACGAGTGTCAGATGGAGCAATGGCGGATGGAGACCGAGGAAATGCTAGCCAGCACCCTAAGTTCAAGTAGGGGTCAGGCTATCTTGGGTTAGTTGTTAGGTCTCTATTCAACTCTGGGTTTTATCAAAATGTCATCTTGAAAAAGTATTTAATTTTTTCCCAACTTTGAATAAGTTTTTCTCTCCTGTAGTATATTGTTTATTTCGTAAATTCTGCATAGACATTCGACCGATACGGGTGACCAGAATTGCTGACAGTGCCCCCACCCACCCCCAAAAAACAACAATATCCCCCCATAACCCAACGGAATTATTCCCTAGTAACTAATAACTATCATGTATGATAATGAAATATTGAAACATTGAACTGAGTCTTTTTTATGTAATCGATCTTACCATATTTCCCCTAAGCGACGCGCTTTCCCCTATCAAAGGGCTCCGTTAACATTCTCCTGTATCTTAAAAAAACACTGTACATAGTCTCAATATGTGTGTAATATTTCAGTCGGTATGCGTAATTTGTTTCCACGCATAAAACATACTAACACTTTTCTACAGTATAATAAAAGCAAGACAAAATAGACTCTAAAATCACATGTCAATGTTTGAGACCGGTAACACTTTTGCTGCCAATATCAAGTATGTGATCATGGATCCAGGTATGACATCGAGTAACCTATTTATCTCGATTGTCTCAGTATGTCTGTCTTTAGTCTTTAGCTTACCGGGGAAATTATCGTCGGTCAAATGCAGTTAACGTAAATGCTAAAACTATGCAGAGGTCCAAATAAGAACATTTTCAAGAATAACTTCAGTCACTAAATCGTATGTTGTGATCGTAACTTGTTAGAATAGTCTCTTCTCTTACGAGTAGTTACAACATAGGGGTTGGTTGAGAAATGACGATTTTAGTATTTGAGTACGCACCTTTATCTGTTAGCTTGCTCTGACTATGGGTTTTCTTCATTCCTTTTATTGAATGAATTTATTGGCTTCTGATGAGATACAATGGTTATCAAAATCAAATTCGTCCACGACGTCATTTTATCTGCAGCTCTGGCGGAAAAAACTGATTCAAATTTCAATTTATTATACAGATGGCTGTAAGTCTGGTAGCAGAAAACGTGTCTGTGAAGACACCAGCTCTGAGTTCCTCCCATCCGCCAAAGTGTACATCAACAAAGATCATGCCAGATTTAGGCATTTGTTTTAACGTATTTATCTAAAACAATTCAGGTAAGTATTTATAAGGTTTAAGTTTGGTATTGTAGTGTGGTGTTAGAAAAGTTTACTCAAACTATCTCTAAGGTATTTAAGAAAACCAGTCTTAAAAGTAAAAATAAAAAATGCAAAAACAACAACAAAACAATCAAGAAAATGTACAAAACAAATGCAGGCATCGTGATTAATGCTTGTTTTATGTAATTAATGTTATTAAAGTAATGGCACAGATTGTGGTATATTGGTTGCAGATAATATGTAAAATAGAGTGTTCAGCATACTCCAACAAAGGAGGGGCAAGGTACATGTAGTGTGTAGGTAAGAGACAAACATTGAAAAAATACAAAGAAAACAACAACAACAAAAATAATCAAGAAAATGTACAAAACATTTGCAGGCATGTGATTAATGCTTGTTTATTGTATAATTATTGCTGTTATGTCACGAGAATAAAAGTTTGTGGCATCTTAGTTTCGGCATGTCTGTCTGTAAAATACAATGCTAAGCAAATACAACGGGTCACATGAAACCGTTTCTAATAAGGATAGGTAAGGTAGATATTATAGTCTGTAAGTTAGAGACAAATGTTGAAACAATACAAAAACAAATACAAAATAATCATGAAAGTGTACAAAACAAATGCAGGCATCGTGATTAATGCTTGTTTTCTGTATAAGCAGTGTTGTTATGTCACGAGAATAAAGGTTTATGGCCTTCACCCGGCATTAAGCAGCCACCTGCCTAAAAGTATCTAACTGCTTCTTTACTAGAATTCCGGTTTTAAGGGTTTTACTGTATTGTTGTATGTCACGAGAATAAAGGATTGTGGCATCTTAGTTTAGGTATATCTGTCTGTCCTTGGACTTATGTATCAAGCAGTAGAGATCAAGTATTTTCTTAATAACTACTATAGTCAGCACATTGCACGTTTCTAAATGCACCCATTTGACATTTGGAAGAACCTTTCTGTGTAATATGTCTGTCAGTACCAGAGTTCTGTTATCCTACAATGTTAAGCAAACACAATGGGTCATATGAAACCGTTTATAACAAGAAGTAATGCACGTGCAGTTTGTAAGTTAGAAATAAACATTGATAAAAATAAAAGATTAACAGCAAAATAATCAAGAAAATGTACAAAAACACATGCAGGCACCATGATTAACCCATTCTCTCATAGGCTATTTTAGTGATATCAACTTTGAATAAATCTACCGAAAAAGGAGCATTTACTAGCAAACAGGAAATATTATAGAATGATTTAATTTTGAAAACATTGTGATAGATAGAGCATTTGCAACTATAGAGCAAATGCTCTATTAATCAGAATGGTTTCTTTCAAAAAGTGGCTTTAACAAGATTCGTCATAAAGGGTCAATATAGGAATTGTGTTAAAGCCTGTTTCCTTTACAATTATTGTACAGTTGTTATGTCTCGAGAATCCAATAGTTTTGCATGATGTTTTAGGTACTTCTGTCTCTTAAAGGGACGTATCATAGCAATATCCTCACATTATGACTTTGGGAATACCTTTCTTTTTTACATTTACTTACCCACAGTAACATTTGTTGTGGTATTTTTCGAGCAACATTTCGCTTTTGCTATACTATAGTCTGTGATGTTATATTTTACATGGAGTTCAGACTCCATGAAGTATGCAGATGTTAGTCAGGTCGCTGTTAGCTAGATTGTGGCGCAAATGAAGACATCCGTGTCTTATGGACACATTGCTCTTATTTAAGTTCAAAGTTTCATGCCAACTCAAAGTATTTAGTGTAGAAGCAATTTGTATTAAGGTCAAAACCTTAGGTCAAATCGTTAACCCTTCCTTCATATACACGCTATAGGTGCCGTCTGATCAGAATCTGCTCTGTTTGATTATGATTATGTTTGATTCTGCAGTCTCTGCATGAGCCAAAACATCATAAAAATCAGCTAATATAACATCCATGGTGTTAAACATCACGATATCCATGATTCCTTACATGAATATCAAACAGGGAAAGGTTGAAAGGTTGTACGGGAGATTGGAGGCAACCAGACGCCCCGTTCTTTAGGTAGTACCGATATTGCCACCTGCTTATCCAGAAGTACATATAAGATGCGTATATTTAAACATTTTCAAGACTACTAGTTTATTTTTAAACAAAAACCTATACTCTGACCACGCTTTAGAATCGCCTGGAAGAGATGGTTCTAAAGATTGATCACGCCATGGGATTTGTTGGAGAAATGACGATTTTAGCATCTGAAGTACGCACATGTATCTGTTACTCTGGCTTAACCCTTAGCTCCGTGAATATTCATGTCAGAAATAGTGAATGTTTGAGCACTCATCAGCTGTTGTCATGAACCAGGGATTTTTTGTCATGACAGAAACCAGTCTATGCGAAAGTTCACAGGACCTCTGACAAATCTGGTTAAGTGTCGTCAGGTCTGGTAAAACTGCTCAAGCACTGGTCCTCCTGACCAGTGAAGTTTTGCTCTTGGTTCGTATATAGTTGGTGAAACTTTACCTGTATTCTTTCCAAATTTAAATAGCAATGAGGAAAGTGATGAATCAACTTACATAATGACTATATATGTTAATTATAAAGAATACATTAACTTACAAAATATACAAAATATTAATTTGTAAGCCGGTGGAGAGGGAATATTGAAGTTCTATTATTTAGGTTGTAGGTCCTTTGCATTTCTGCCCGGCCCGGTCAGTTTTCATAGGACTTCCTGTCCTGTGGGATCTGAACAAATTTCGCATAGACTGAGAAACTGTAGAAATGTATCAATACTATTCCATAAGCAAACACAGCAGACAAAATCCTAATCAGAGCTCCTACAGGAGCCGTCTGATCTGGATCTAATCTGTCTGCAAAGGTAAACTCTATGGAGAAACTGGTTAAAATGGTTTACCTTACCTCTGTAAGTGTGTGGTCATTTATGTTTGTCCTCGGTCGCCAGTTTGTCAGTCTGTCCGCCAGTGTCTCGTTTGACAGTCATGTAGAATGTATCACTACAGTAGAGCATGTACTATACCACCATTCATTCATCGAACACATGAGTCTTATAAAGCAGATGGCGGGACAAAAGTAATGCAGAAAGCTCATAGAGAAGCTTTCTGCATTGCTTTTGACCTGCATTAAGCTACCACCTGCCATACAGACCCAGAATTAGACCTCTTTTTAATGTCCGCTTAAGACTATGTGTGTTTGCGCACATGGGGTGTTACTGTGATAGTAATTCGTCCTTCGCTGTCGAAGATGACCATCACTTCATCTCTGGGAGTTTCTGCGCTGAGTGTTGTTGTGGGTTCGAATGTGGCTGACCAATCCAACTCTCGCATGGAATGTCCTACCGCACTCCGGATATGACGGGCCAGATGGGATTGCCACGGATGCTTCTCTTGCTTTTCGTTGAGCTCTATTCTATGTAGCAGACAGGTGCACTTCTCCTTGTATAGTTTTGATTCCTTCTGGACCACCAGGAACTTCTAGCCAGTACCAGGTCTTTCCAGTTTTCATGCCCTATTCCGAACAGCTTGGTGGAACTCTTCAGTGCGTCCTTTTACCCCTTTGTTAGGACCACCCTTTGAGCGTATGCCGTTGTCTAACTCGCCGTAATATGGTAGCCTCGTATTTATAGACTTTGTCAAATGCCACGTCATAGTGCTGTAATTAGCCGCAATTGCGTTAACAAATCGGACTTGTCCAAACAATGCAGATCTAGATCAAACTGCTCAAGAAGGAACAGTTTGATCAAGTTATATCATGCTTGCAATTCGGTTATTCCATTACGTTGTTTCTTTTAAAGTGTGGTCTGAACGATGGCAAATTGTCTTATTCAGTTTTAGTGTGTAAGCCGGTGCAGAGGGAATATTGAGGTTCTATTATTTAGTTTGTTAGCAGGTTGAGACGGGATATTGGAGGTGGAGAGGGAATATTGGAGGTGCAGAGGGAATATTGGAAGCGCAGAAGAGGTATTGGATGTTCTAATATTTAAAGGAAGTTTAACATTAGTTAACCCATTCCCTCCTAGCCGATTGTTAGACCCAACCTCTTTGAATACATCTACTGAAAAGGAGCATGTACTAGAAAAATGGTATAGTTTTGAAATCTCTGTGATAAATAGTGCATTGGCTCCTATAGAGCAAACGCTCTATTTATCACAATGGTTTAAAATGACTTTTATAGAGGCGTCAAAAGGTTTCAATAGGAGGGAATTGGTAGTGTTGTGTTGTGTAAATGGGGGCATTCGTTTCGTTTTGGAAGGTCTGTGTTCAAACTAGAGAATTTTAACTCTTTCGCTGCCATGTATTATCGTCTGTAAAAGGTGCTCTGCATATTATTTTTATTGATTATCTTCTCATTTCTTAATCACGGCATCGATCACATAAACACGTCATCAAAATGTTTGGATCCAGATGAGCAGCCGAATAACTCGGCGCTTCACATGGATCCAGACTGACACAGTTAACATACAGAATTACTCATCATTAGTATGTGAGAACAAATACACACGCTTTCAAAATGAAAACAACAACAACAACATAGTATCTGACATTTTATGCTGATACGACTCTTAGGTAATAACGGGTTTACGGCGTCATCTAGATATATAGACATTTTGGCACTTAATTTAAACTTATTCTATACAAGCTATTCAATTTCAAAGTCAAACGGGTATTCTTTGCGGCTCATTATGTCCCCCAAACGCCAAATTTGGTTTTTACTCGATTTTGCTATTTTTTTTAAATATATGTTGTTATATTTTTGGTTACCACGGTAACGGAGTCAGTGGTGGACTCTGATTGTTCGAAATTTAGATACTATTAGATTTTGCTGTAACTTTTTAAGTAGAGGTATATGGGTACTCCGAACTTAATGCCAGGTGTTTAAAAAAGTGTTGGTTGCAATGGTAACCTGATGGCCTGTTGTAACTGCCGACTATTTAGATATTTTTCTCATCAAAATCCGACATTCTGTAACGGATTCCGTTACAATTAGGTAGATAGATAGATAGATTGCGGCAAACAGAAAACATAATATGGTTCACAAAACATGTATCACATCATAATAAATAGTAATTAGTATAATGATGCATACAGTTGCATAGTAAAAATCCATGGCATGCTTTCTATACCAAGGATAACACAATAAAGAGCATGCCATTGTGGTCCTTTTTCATGTTTTGTTTTTTTATTTCATCTGTTGGTTTTATGGTGGTGTAAGTGCGGCTGTAGGGGAGGTTGGAGGCCGCTTAACCCTTTACTCTGTGAATATTTATGTTTGAAATAATGATATGAATGTTAATCCTTTATTCCGGAAATGAGCATTTCTACACCTTTGCAAACAGAGTAGCTTATTCTACAGTTTCAGATTCGTTAAAAAAATCATGTGTTAATGTGCCATTTTAAAAAAATAATCTTAGTACTATTTATAATGTAATCACTTCTAAGACGAGTATTCATGGAGTAAAGGGTTAGCTAGCTAGATCTTAATATTACATATGAACAATATGGTTTTGGGCCTGGCATAAAGTGTAGAAACAGATCTTTATTATTTGATAAGCAAACAGCGCACTGGTTAGACTGTTCCTACAACAGCAATCCGATCTTGGTCTACGCAGTTGGTTAAGGTGTGAAAAGGCGCAACTTTTGAGCTAGGCGTAAACACCCCCACGTTGCTATTCAAAGGAGCGGGTTTGTCAGAAAAGGGTTCTCTCTTGTGCGCACGAGCCCCTCTGCAATATCCGCCGATAAATACTTTAAAAAAGATGACCGGACTTCAATCAACTTCGACATACATATATTACAAAATTTAAATAGAACGGTATAAGCCATCGATGTCGATGGGTTCAGTAAACAGTGCAGACCCTGATCAGAGGGCCCATTCATTATCCCTCTGATCTGAGTCTACATGTTTGCGTATGTCCTGTTTAATGGACACTGGGCACTGATGGGTTAACATCAGGTGGCTGCTAAATGCACGACACAAGTGATACAGAAAACATCTTTGCCTTGGAAGCATTCTACTTGAAATACTTTCGTTGAACCGTTCCCCTGTTTTAATTATAGATTGTCCCGGACTATAACTTGGCCGGAATGTATCTTAATCATAATTAGGTGGTATGTAACAAGACTATTAGTACAATTCGATGTGATTTTGTTCCTAATTGTTCTACTGCATTAGTCCGTCCTTAGGCTCGACATTCTGCCATTGGACATATTATTTGTTTCATAATGACGTAACCCTGTGTTTCATACAGACACACCAGACGGCACCCATCCGGAGTCGTCTGGTCAGGGTCTGCTCTGTTTTCTTATCATGGAATAATGTAGGTCTGATACTCCATTTTCTGTCATGGTAAATACATGCATTTTTCATGATGCTATAACAAAACAATCAGCTAATTGATATTCATACTGTCATTGTTTCTTACATGAATATTCATGTGCTGAAGGGTTTAATACAGAGCACAAGTAATGCAAAGACGTCTAGTTATGGGTCTGAAGGCAGATGGTAGCTTAATGCAGATCAAAAGTAGTGCAGTAAGCTCCTATAGGGGCTTTCTGCATTACATTTGCCCTGTATTAAGCAACCACCTGCTTTTGAACATTCCTATGTTCAATAACAGAATGGCTGCTTAGGACAGGTTCTACTCTAATACAAAAACATTTTCGGAATAACGTTTATAATGTACAGTATGAGGCCTGAATTAAAATACAGAATTTGACATTTGAGCTGTCGTTTGAAAAGAAGTTTTGAATTATTTTGTTTTTAGCGCGGGCTTTACTTTTCAAAGAAATTCCTTTCAAACCGCGTAGATACAGATTTATAAGAGGGTTCCTAGAGGAGACCTCTCACCAGGGTCTCCTCTATTTATCATGATACACGTTTCTTAAAAGACATTTCTGAATACTCATGGTAAGTTCTGCCTTTTTAACCGGGTTTTCCACGGAAAACCCGGTTATTGAAATGGTGATATACGGCGGGCGGTTGGGCAGGCGGGCTTGCGGACGGACGGGCGGGCGGACGGCCGGGCGGGCGGCTGCCAATCTTGTAAGCGCAGCTCCTCTGAAACTGTTCAACAGATTTTCATAAAACCTTGTATGTAGTAAGGACGCAATATGCAGATATGCATATTATAGAGAATTTTTCCTTCTACAATTTATCTCGGAGTTATGCCCATTTGACCTAGAAATCACTTGGTCTTATGACCCTGTCCTTGTAAGTGCTACTACTCTTAAACTGTTCCACAGATATTATAAAACCTTGTATATAGCAAGAACACAGTATGTACATGTGCATATTGTCGGGGAATTTTCCTTCTGCAATTTTTCTGGGAGTTATGCCCTTTTGAACTTAGAAATCACTAGGTCTTTTAACCATATCCTTGTGAGCGCAACTCCTCTTCAACTGTTCAACCGATTTACACAAAAGAACACAACATGAACATGTGCATATTGTCGGGAACTTTTCCTTCTGCAATTTTTCTGGGAGTTATGTCCCTTTGAACTTAGAAGGCCTTTTGACCCTATCCATGTAAGCGCAACTCCTCTCAAACTGTTCAACAGAATCTCATAAAACCTTGCATGTAGCAAAGACACAATATGTAGATGCGCATATTTACGGGGGTTTTTCCTTCTGCAATTTTTCTGACAGTTATGCCCCTTGAACTTTGAAGTTCACTAGTTAATAGTAAAGGAAAACCCGGTTTAATGTCGTGTCGATATTTCTTGTTGAATTTTGGGATATCACATTGAAAGGGTTACAAGCGGCGTTTGATCATGTTATACACTGCTGGCAAATCTAAATGTTGGTTTTCGTACACTGTGGATCAGTTTTGATCATCGGGGCTTAAGCAGTCAATGGTACATTTTAATATTTAGCGAACCGAACTCATTTTCGTTGGATGTAACTCGGTACCTCAGCTGGAACCAAAATGATTTCCAGATAGAGTGCTAAAGATTACAATGGAGGGTTCAATTCCCTCGGACTGATTTACCTGTGGAGATCGGCTGATTAATGCTTGTACATGGGTTCAATTAAGCTGCGTACTTTAAAATATGTTCAAGAATAACTCCTTTATTTGAAATTATTTCTCAAACCCTACTTTGTGACCACTCTTTAAAGAGTGATCACAATATAGGGTTTAGTGAATAAATGGCAATTTTAGTATTTGAGTACGCACCCTTATCTGTTAACTGCATTTATGAGCACAACACATTAGTCTCGGCTATGCAATAAACTGTAAAACATTCGTGATTTGAACAAAAGTCAGAAGGGGTTCTTTAACCCTTTACATACGTATTCATGTAAGAAATAATGATATGAATCGTATATATATATATCTATATAAAACATAAGCAAACAGAACAGACCCTGATCAGATGACTCCTACAGGAACTGTCTGATCAGGGCCTACATAGTAAAGCGTTAAATTACTTTAAATTAATTTTACAGTCAAATCTCAGGACAGTTTCTACTGGCAATCAGTGACAACTTGAAATAGCAAACGAAAATCTACTTCACCATGGTGACCTTGAACAGTAAAACCCCTCTAAACCGGAGGTTAAATTTGGTATAAATATTGGTATTGGAGACAGGTGGCAGCTGAATGCAGGATGGAAGTCATGCAGAAGGTTCCAATGAGTTTTCTACATGACTTTCATCCTGCATTAAGTAGCCACATGCCTAAAGGTATCTGAAATAGTATTTACTAGAATACCGTTTTAGAGAGGTTTTAATGTAGCAAAGTTTAAGAAAGCATTTTGAATAATAGCAGCATGATGTGGTAAACTTGAAGACAACCTTCTCCATGTTTACCAAAAAGGAAAAGTAAAGTGGTCCTACTTCTCCATGTTAACCATGCAGAGGTAGTGAATAGATCTTACTTCTTAATGTTGACCACAAGGACCACAATGGAAATAAGAGCATGCTCTTTATTGTGTTATCCTTGGTATAGAAAGCATACCATGTTTTTCCGCTATGCATCATTTTACGAATTACTATTTATTATGATGTGGTGTGATTGTGAACCATATCATGTTTTCCGAAACAAATTTATCTATCTATCTATCTACCATGGATCCAGCAAAAACCGAAGGGATCTTATTTCTTCATGCTGGCCATCCAGCAAAAACTGAAGTGATCTTACTTCTTCACGCTGACCACCCAGCAAAAACTGAAGGGATTTTACTTCTGCATGCTGACAATCCAGCAAAAACTGAAAGGATCTTACTTAAGAATAAGTGTGAGGTTGGGCGCCCATAAACCGGTTTAACCCCCAGTGACTTTTGTCACTGACAGTTCCAAGGCGGTACTTCCATCGTCCCCCTATTGTATGTTTGTTTTGTCTCTGTGCGTCGCTTGATGTTTTTATAGTTATGTACATTTGCTGTTTCCTTGTGTTACTGTTCGTGCGACTGTTTGTTCTGTATGTGGTGTTTCCTGCATGACTCATTTTTGTACTTTTCTTCATGCTGACCATCCAGCAGAAACTGAGGGGATCTTACTTCTTCTTGCTGACCATCCAGCAGAAACTGAAGGGATCTAACTTCTTCATGCTGACCATCAAGCAGAAACTGAAGGGATCATACTTCTTCTTTCTGACCATCCAGCAACATTGACGGGATCTTACCTCTTCATGCTGACCATCCAGCAAAATCCTAAAGGCATCTTACTTCTTCATGCTGACTATCCAGCAAAAACTGAAGGGACCTTACTTCTTCGTGCTGACCATCCAACAAAAACTGAAGGGACCTTACTTCTTCATGCTGACCATCCAGCAAAATCTGAAGGGATCTTACTTCTTCATACTGACCATCCAGCAAATACTGAAGGGATCATTCTTCTGCATGCTGACCATCCGGCAAAAGTGAAGGGGTCATACTTCTCCATATTGACCATCCAGCAAAAAGTGAAGGGAGCATACCTCTGCATACTGACTATCCAGCAAAAGTAAAGGGGTCATAGTTATCCATGTTAACCATGCAACGTAAGTGAAAAGATCTCACTTCTCCATGTTGACCGTCCAGCAAAGGTGAAGAGGACCGTCTTGTCCACACTGACCATACAGCAAAAGAAAAGAGAACATGCTTCTCCATGTTGACCATCTAGCAAATGTAAAGGGGTCTTACGTCTCCATATTGACCATACAGCAGACATAAAGAGAACATTTTTCTCAATGCTGACAAAACAGCAAAAGTAAAGGGATCTCACTTCACCATGTTGACCATACAGCTAAAGTAAACGGAACTTACTTGTTCGTACTGACCATACAGCCAAAACTGAAGGGATCTTACACCTTCCTGTTGACCATATAGGAAAGGTAAAGGGGTCTTATTTTCCCACGTTGACCATCCAGCAAAAGTGAAGAAGACCTTCCTCGGGCTGTCCATACGGCAAAAGAAAAGGGAACTTGCTTCTTTGTATTGGCAATGCAGCTATGCGAAGAGAGAGTCTATATCTGCATGCTGACCATACAGCAAACATGAAGAGGACATTCTTCTCCATGCTAACCATACATCAAAAGTAAAGGGAAGTTGCCTCTTAGTACTGAAAAATGCAAATACAGCAAAGTGAAACCAGTCTATTTCTGCATGCTGACCATACACCAAAAGTAAAGAGAACCTTCTTCCTAATCCTAAAGACATTTATGTATTTATAAAAGAGTTCTACTTCTACATGTTGACTGAAAAATTGAGGAGTACCTAAAGTAAACGGACCCTTCTCCATGCATACCACACGCCATAACTTCATAATGTGAAGATAACTTTCTTTTCCATGCTGACCATAGAGTAAGAGTAGAAGGAACTTGCCTCTCAGTACTGACAATACAGCAAAGTGAAGAGAGCCTATTACTATATGCTGACCATTCAGCAAAACAGATGTCCAGATAAGATGCGTAAATTAAAACATTTTCAAGAACAAAACTCCTTTATTTCTCCACCAAACCCTATGTTGTGACCACTCTTTAGATTTGTCTCTTCCAACCGTTTCTAAAGAGTGGTCACAACATGGGGTTTGGTGGAGAAATGACGGTTTTAGTATTTGAGAACATACATTCATCTATTGCTCTTGCAAAGGTGAAGAGGACATTCTTCCCAAGGATGACCATACAGCAAAAGTAAAGGGATTCTACTTCCACATGCTGACCAGCAAAATTAAAGAGAACCTAAAGTAAAAGAGAGTTGGTTATGTCCCTTGAAAAGGACTCGCGATATACAGAAAAAATCTTCTAAACTGGACGTTCAATTTAACATAAATATCAGTCTTGGAGACCGGTGGCAGCTTAATATGCCGGATGAAAGTCTTACAGAAAGCTCTGTTGTTCAGATATGAAAGAATAGTGTATCCTTAAATTTTGATCTGGTGCAATTTCGAATACCCCCGAGTAGAACAAGCTTTTAACTCTTTCATGTTAATAGTTCAGATACTAACATCCTTGCCTATTTTGTCTTCTTAAAGGCATAATTTTCACTTTCACAGTAAAACTCAGAAACCAGAGTGTCAAACAGTTTGGATCCTGGTGAGACATCGATATTCTCGGTATCTCATCTGGATCCAGACTGATTGCAAATGCAATCACCAATTCGTCAATAAAACTTTTGGTCGACTGTCAGACGACATGGATCCTGATGAGACGCCGTGTTACTCGGCACCCCGTCAAGACTCACGCGTCTGCAGATGCGAGTCCGATCGTGAATAACTGGACAAGGATGGAGTGTAACGGAGCATATTTGGCCGAGCACAAAGTGATGTAACAGAATATTCTAACGCAATCTGTCAATTTCCTGCAATCTGATTGGCTCATGTGATCAAATTTGCGGCATATAAAAAGTGTTTTATACGTCGCAAATGTGCTTGTAAATATATCGATGCGCTTTGTTTACAAACAATGGACGCCGGCATTCGCTTCGGTACCTTTGATCTCGGCGATTCGTTCGAGGAAGTAGAGATGAATTCTGAAGACGATGTTTTTTTGATAAATGCAATAAACACCTTAGAAAAAGCAACTAGCAATGGAACAGAGTCCCGATTCCCCACTCTGAGTCAAGAAGACATAGATGAACTAGTACAGTCACGAGAGTCAAAAGGGACGAAAAAATGACAGATTGGAGCGTCCGTCAATTCAAAAGTAAATAAAATCCGAAACCTCTACAATTGCCAGAGTAAATTGAATAAAGTATCATTTGTTATGATTACCCGAACACCACACATAACCACAAATCATAATAATCACATTTCTGCAGAATGCTAGTGAAAAGAACGCTGTATTGCGCGTTGTTTAATTAATAACAAAAAATCGCACGAAAATTACCCAATTATATTTTTTTTATGCAACTGCATGCTAAATTATAAGGATAATTTTAATACCAACAAAGTTCTGAACTCAGAATAACATTTTTATTTCTGTTGTTAGCTTATCTTAAATCCACATCCACTAGATCCAGATTTCTTTTTTTTTTTATGAATTATTGATATTGAATAGATTACAGCAATAATATGATTTGTGGTTTTGGGTATGTGACTTGATGGTAGAAATTTGAATACATGAGCTGGAAAAGTAAATTTTCTTGCATAGTAAATCTGGTTTCCATCAGAGACATACATACATGTATGTATATCTGTTTCCATTTAGGAAGATTCAAGAAGATTCTATTTTGTCATATTTTGTAGAATTTTATTTGGTGCAATAGCTGTTTAGTTCAAATGATTTACATTTAGCTCACGAATCCACACAACTATGAAAGTAATAATGGCTGCTATAATCAAATAAGAAATTTGCCTTTGAAAATGTTGTCCGTTATTTTCCCCCCAAAAAACAACTAAAACAAAAATTACAGAAATGAATATAAGGAAAATGCAAATAATTTACATATATTTTTATAATATAAAACTATATGTAGATTATTTGCATTTTCCTTATATTCATTAATTTCATTATATATACCTGTGTTGGCATATTTATGAAATTAATTTGCATTTTATTTTACACTTTTACTTTTAACCCTTTCCCTCATATAAACGTGTTTTCACGCATTTGCAAACAAAGTAGACCCAGATCAGATGGCTCATAGAGGAGCCGTCTGATCAGGGTCTACTCTGTTTGCTACTAGAATTTGATATATCTGTTTCTTTACTTTCTAAAATGTCTACCATGTTTCACCTTCCATATTTCTTTATTACTATGTTGTTATTAATATACAGTAGGTATTGAAATTTGGCCTAAATACAGAACAGGGAAAGGGTTAAAGGTTTAGACAACTTCTCTGGTGAATCACAAGTTAAATTATATATCCAAGTATTCAGAAGAAAACAACTGTTTATTTTATATCTTAATTTTATTAATTTTCAAAATAAACAATTCATTATCTGTCAAATAACACAATTTAGCATGCTCTATATATTATTAGCAATTGAAAACACTTTACCAATTTTAAATTTTTTTCATTAGAATCAAACAGTGAAGAACCTTATAAAAAGACCTAACTAGACCCCTGATCTCATTCTGCACTGTTGCCAATTTTAGGATAATAATTATAAATCCTTAGTAAAAACAGATTTTTTTTGTGTAATAAAACTGAAATTGATGAAAACCTCTGTTCATGATAAATGCCAGGTAGTGTTTTAAACAATTTAGGTGTTTGTTGTAGGTAAAAAGGTAATTTTAGCATGTATATTAATAATCTCATGTTAGCTGAAATGGAAGAAATCTGTTTTACATTGTTTAAAACAATATTTTCAGTTTTGTCCCAATCTGCAAATATTATTTTGAAATACAATGTAGTAATTTGATTATAGAAACTATTAAACAATATAACACATGCCAATAATTATTGTAAAATGCTTATTTAGCACCTTGTTACTTGCACAAAGCATTAATTGTTTTAGCAGTTGTAAACGTTTTATTTACTTTTCTTCCAAATTGCAGATTGGTTAGCCATGAGGGATCTTCAAATTGACTTTGAGATTCTACCTGCGGACATGCTAGATTCTTATTTGAGACGATTCTATGCAGAAGTCCGTACAACTGAGGGAAAGATGTACAGCAGATCTTCCTACAGTGGGATAAGAGCAGCCATTAACAGACATATAAGATCACCCCCTTAAATAGAAACATTTCACTAACAGACAAGGAATTCTTTAAGTCTTCCCAAGTATTCCATGCAACTTTAAAAAAACTTAGTGTGGAAGGGCTTGATACAACACTACACATCACCAGCCCATATCCATGGGTGACCTGACAAAATTACGCACTTGTGCCAATTATAATGCACTGAACCCACAAGCCTTACAAAGAAAGGTGTGGTTTGAAATCACTTTAGCCTTTGCCCGTCGAGGCTGTGAAAATATTCAGAGTCTAAAAAAGACGCATATACATTCAAAGTTGATGACACTGGCCGGGAATATGTAGAGATGACATACAATGAAAAATTAAAAAATCAACAGGGCCTAGAACATACTAAGAACATGGATTCAAAACCTCGAATGTATGCATCAAGTATCAATTCATCGTCTTGTCCTGTTAAAGCTCTAAAAATGTATCTCTCAAAATTGAATCCTGATTCTTACAGGTTGTTTCAACAGTCAAAACAGCACTTCTGTTTTGATAGCCCAGTCTGGTACACAACAAGGCCAGTTGGCAGCAAAACAGTTAGTACATTCATGGCAACTTTGTCCGTGGAGGCCAGCCTTAGTAGGAGATACACCAATCACTGTGTCCGTGTCTCATGCTGGGGTAACAAATCGTGCTATTGCCAGGATTACAAAACACAGGAATGAGAAATCTCTTGAAAACTATGAGAATGATTCTAGTGATGCCCAGAAAAGGTTGTTTTCTGATATGCTTTTACAGGAAAACACTGAGTGTCAAGAAACGAATGCCTGCATAGAAACATCATCTGTAAATGTGTCCCCTCCAGTTCCTACTGAATGCATCCAGAGCCCTTTGTCTACCACCTTTGTGTCTTTTTGTAACAGTACACAGCCTCAGCCATCCCGACCGTTAATGCCACTATGTTCAGATGTTAATTCCAGTTCAGTTACGAACGTTCTTAATCAGAAACAAATGCCACAGTACATGAATCCATTCTCTTTCTCTGGCTGCAGTGTTTCCATTGAAAACCACTTTCACTATCATTGATCTGTAAATGTCACTATCAAGTGTAGGTACTGTATGTTTCCCGAGTTGACAAACTTGGCTGCAACACGAAATGTTCCAGTTTCTTCATTGATAAAGAAAATAATCGAAATTTAACACTTACTGTGATAAATATTGTAATAAATCCATAGGCAAACATTGACATATATTCCAGTTTAGCCCGTGTTTCAAGTTATTTTCCACATAGTTTAGTTTGCACGTTGTCTCTTATATGCACTTGTGTCATGTTTTGTGTATTGAATGTGTATTGAACACGTGAAATAGCTATGACATAGTTATTCATAATTAATGAAATAAAAAACTTGCAATGGGTATGATGTTTTTGATTTTATTTAAACTAGGGTGAAAGATTCAAGTTATTTTAAGAAATCTGAGAGTAACTGGTGCACTATTTCTTGCCTCATCACTCATTTAAATCACCCGTGTGCACGGGATATATAAAACCTGGACACAAAGGACAGGAAATGTGTTAAATTCGGCTTAATCAATTAACGCAATTCTTGTGTTAAGACTGCGTTAGAATAGGGTTAAACCTACTGTAATTTGAAATTTGCGACGGTATATGAGGTTTTTAACGGTCTTAAATTATGTTAATGGCTCCGCCTTCTTCGGCCTCGCCATTAAAATAATTTAAGACCGTTAAAAACCTCATATACCGTCGCAAATTTCAAATTACAGTAGGTTTAACCCTATAAATGGAAAAGTAGTAAAGTCAAGCAGGCAAAGCCACATGCAAGACGTAAACACCACCATAACACCGATAGACAGCATGACACACACACACACAACCACACACCCAAACGCACACACACACACACACACGAAATGAACACAGAAAACACCAAAAGACACACAAGAAACAGGGACAAACGTTCCACAACATGAACAAACCACAAGCACAAAGACGCAAGGCAAACAAAAGGAAGGGTGACAAAGAGAGTACCGCCTTGGCACGGTCAGCAGCAAAAACACCACTGGGGGTTTAAACCGGTTTACAGACGTCCTAACCTCACACTTCTCTCAAAGTCACCCTAGCTTTACAAATATTGTAAATAAAGGTATCCCCGCTGGACTTAATCTCAAAGTTCCGTACCGTGCACCTTATAGGCTAGAGATGGTTTCCTGAAAAGTATGTTATATGTAAACAGAAAACATGTAAAGTCCCGCTAATTAATACGGCCTTCAAAAGAGGTCGAATTCCGGATTATTAAAACAGGTGGTAGCTTAATGTACGCACAGGTAATACAGAAAACTCATAGGAGATTTCTGTATTACCTTTGCCCTGCATTAAGCAACAAATTGCTTTTACTGTCTCCTATATTATTAGATACTGTGGCGAGACTCGATTGTACATGAATCTGTACTATCGATATAAACTTCGGTATGTTTGAGAAAAGCATGCTCTGTCTTATGTCAGTACGGCGCAAGAGGTAATGATTTTCTGAAGCTCTAGAAGTCTGATTAGCGTAGGATGGTTAATGTTTTGCCAATGAGATGACAAAACTAAAAGTACAATTTGAACTAAGCTATTTGATAAGCTATTTGTTAGACTTTACAAGTACCTGTATTAATCTCTAATAACATTTTAGTAACATTTCTAGTAGCATTTGTACACAGGTGATTGGTTGCTTAATGTAGAATGAAAACAAGGCAGAAAGCTCACAGGGGAAATTTCGTCATTACTTTCAGTCTGCATTAAGCTGCCACCTGTATTTTGACTCTGTCATTAAACAATGATACTGTGAATATGATAGTGTTCTACAATACAGTAGACCATCAAAAAAGAGGTCGAAATATGGTTCTGTAAGGCAGGTGACACCTTAATACAGTTAGGGGATAACCGTTGCGTATTTGAAGATTTGCAGCAGTATATCGGTGGTTTATATGTCGCAATTTTAGTTGTACATTCGACGCGTTAGCGGAGCATGTAAAACGATTATTTGCGACATATAAACCACCGATATACTGCTGCAAATCTTCAAATACGCAACGGTTATCCCCTATTCTACTGAAACCATAGATCCACATGGTAAAAAACAAACAATACTTTAAGTCCTCTGATATTTTCTCTGTGTCGTCATAACATGACGTCATGAAACACCGCATATTTCCGTATTACGCATATAGAAAATAGTATCTCGGAACCTAGCCATTGTGCTTATATTTAACATACCAAGAACTGGTGTTTTCTCTTGATACTTTGATTTTCACAAATGAAAAGCATTAAGCCATGGTCCTTTGAATTTCTGACGGTAGGTCCCTTTCAAAAAAAATCAAAGATGACTCAAATTTGACCTCGACATTGCTGCTGTGTAAATATAGAATTCCACAATAATTGTGCACATGAACAACGGAATCACTTATTTTAAATTGTTTGTGGAACTGGCGGCATATTCAAGATACTTTGGCTGATTGGTATATTTGATGAGCATGATGATAGGCCAAGTGGACGTGCGAATGGAAAATATCAGGAGCGACAATCTACAGGCGTGTTTGGAATTTGCAAAGAGTCCTCGAGGGGTCCAGAGTGGGTGGGTGCGAATTCTCATTATGGGACTGTCCTTGAAGAATACTACCGCTTCTGATTGTCGGACGAGTCGGCATTATAGCTTCCGACAATGGCTTCATTCTGATGACCAGACTTTTTCATTATTTCCCAGGTTTTGACACCAGCAAAGGCCAACAGCTAGTGCATGATTGCGGTCTCCCGGACACAGTGAAACTTTTGACGAAACAAGCCTCAGCAGAAATTGTTTTCATCATTTCGTTCAGCACACGCTCACCAACAGGCCTTGATGTGTATATGATTCTTCATAATCGACTGAACGTTTCGGTTACTGAATGAAATGGTTCGATTCCGGGTGCAGTTGTATCAGGTATGTTTTCAGAGATTTACAGGACATGTTTCCTCTTGATTACTGTGCATTCTTGTATTAATGTTTGAATCGTTGTTCTTGATAGTGTCTCCTTTACGATTTTGGTGTGTTCTTGATTGTACGCCAGCTGGCAAAAGTAAACACCAGCCTCGTCATGGAAAAACAAACGATGGCTGTTTGTTCTGTATGTGGCGTTTCCTGCATGACTCATAAATTGTACTTTTGTCAGAGACATTAGGTTTAGAAATTCAAGGTTATGTCAAACTACTTTTCTTTGGAAATATTTGTGATTTATGGCAGAGAGGAAACCTGAGATTTAAAGTGTTTTCAGATCATTTTCTGTGATCGGTTGGTAATGTTAAGTGTTGTCAGGTCCTTCTTAAATAGTTTCAGCATGGATATAAATCTCACAGCTACATGGTTATATACCTTAAATCTTATATTTTAGAGGGTGCACGTGCCACATACACCTCAAAACAGAATTGAGGAACAGGAACGTTTGTTCAAGGGCAGTGAACTACAGTAGATCTACTTGTGAAATAAATGGACTCTGGATCAACTTGTGGGACTTTGCGATAGATATTTGAGTAGAATCGCCAGACTCACATTTACTACAACTATAGAGTGTGTTGAAAAACCCCAAGCAAATTGAAAACATTTGACATTTCATTCAGCCAGGGTCTTCGTTCATTCAGTCACATTCATTCAAAATTACTATCAATGCGCGTATGAATATTTCGTAGTAAATTTTCTAGTGATTCGGTTTCCGACAGTATTTTCATTTTTCCGACAGTATAACGGTGGTTTATATGCTTCAAATCTTGTCACGTGGACCAATCAGAATGCGTGTTACAAAAATGTTGCATTAGAATTCAGAAGTAATGCAGAAAGTTCCTATAGGAGCTTTCTGCATTACCTTTTGTCCTGTATTAAGCAACCACCTGCAATCTAAGATATAGAAGCTCTCTGTATTACAAAACTGTTGTCCTATATTAAGCAACCACCTGCTTTTTAAGATTCCGGTGTCTAATTAATATAAATTTGCTTGAGAAAGGATCTACTGTCTGTAAGTGGTTTCAATATCAAATTGACAGGTTACTACTGTTGTATCTCATTTCTAGATGTGAGTCACATCCAAGGCAACCCTGAAAGAACATTTTATGACAGCTAAATTGAGTATCAGCTTCATTGCACTGACAGTAATTTAGTAATTCTAGTAGGTTGACTGTGTTTATGTCTCTGCCCTTGCAGTGCATTCGGTCTTGTGTGTTTCTGTTTTAAACGAGTTCCACAGCTGCGGACACACAGCGTCTATAGCTTGGGTACCATTACAGAACTTGCAGTAAACGACTAAAATTTGAGAAGGTTTCTGTCTTTTTGTGGTAGTGTCATTAAACGAAGGATGAATAATTTTAAACGCTTCAAAACACAGTCTTGAAATATTATACCTGGAGCTTTCGTGTACGGTTGCCTCTGATTGAAATCGCTTTTGTATCTTTCGTAAGCGAAGAGCCACGCTTATGTCAATTTACCACACCAGCCAGGCTCTCTGTTCGAAACTAACACTGAGTCAAACAACACTGACAATCTTCCATTATTTAGATGTGTGGTTATATTATCTAACAAGACGTTGAGCTTATATTATATCTTATACTATTTAGATGTATGTTTATGTTATCTCACATGATGTTGAGAGCTTAGTTTTCTGTCTTGGTGTGGTGTTTTATGTATATCGCCACTTTGATTTTCATAGCCATTTACTCAGTGTATATGCATTATTAATTAGTGGGATTTCTGAAATGGAATATTAGCATATATGTATTATTTGTCATGATGGCGGAAACTGTAGAATCAAGTCTATTTTCATAGGAGTGAAAATGCGTTTCTGTGGAGTGAGGAACTAACACCGCTCATGAATTGAGTCGAGGGCGATGGAAACGTGTAACAAGACGAACAACAATGTAAGTCCAAAGTATGTTGATCAACACGTTAAAATGAATTTGAAAGATTTCGACGGCCAATACAAAAGTCACGTGATTTGCATCGACGAATCGATATTATTATTATCAGAGACATATAAACACGTAATATAGGTCTCTGTTATTATCATAACAATGTATTAAATTATCATTATAATTATTATTATTGTTATTATTATTTTGATAACAAACTTTAATTTGATTTATATTAATTCATTTATGTTACAGTATTTATTGAAATTATTGGGACGATTACTATAAAAATCATTATATTATATAATCATTGTCATTATAAAACACAACTATTAATTGAGATGGTAATAGAAATGACATAAGTAGCAGCCACTGGGCCATCATTAGTGAGAGTGAAAATAAATTTCGTAGAAAGAAAACAAATTGAAGAAGTACTTGCAGTCGTAAAACTAGTAGCTATAGTTTTGCTGTAGCAGTAACAGTCGCGGCAGTAGCAACAGTAGTAGCAATATTAGTAGTTGAAGAAGTACCAGCAGTATAAATAATATGTATGAGTGATAGAAAGAGAGGGAGAGAGAGAGAGAGAGAGAGGGGGGGGGGTGAGGACAAAGCTATATATATATATAGAGAGAGATATACAGCAGTTATAGTATGGCAGTACCAATTCCTTGACACTGGTCAGAAGCAAGGTAACAAGGAGTTTTGCGGGTAAATAAGTTGTTTGCAACCCTTTCCTTCATATACACGCCTTTTCACGTCTTTGCAAACAGAGTAGACCCAGATCAGAGCCGCCTGATCAGGGTCTGCTCAGTTTGCTATTTGAATTTTTGTTAAGATTTGTTTTTGTAGTTTCAAAAATAGCTACAATGGTGCGTCTTCCATATTTCGTTATAACTATTTGCCCATGGTATTGAAATTTGTAATAAATATAGAACAGTGAAAGGGTGAAAGAGTGTCGCTGCGACACCAAAACTGTTAGTCACTTTCTTTGCAAACATCACACAGTTTAAGCGAAAGGGTACGGTGCATTTTCTGCACTGTTCTGCTGGACTATGTTATTGCCATACTGTGTCGCTATTCTATTACATGTACCTGCAGTGGTCTTATTTACTTCTAGTGCCTTCGCGTATTTGTACAAGGACAGTATCTAGTAGTACCGCTACTGCCATGAATTTTTTTTTTTTCATAAAGCGTCCAAATGGCGAAAATTGAAGCATTCTAAAAAATCAAGATGCGATATGTTGGTCCAATTGTACAACATATTATGCAAAAATTACGCACTTTGATAATTGCATTGGTTCGTGCACAGAAGAACATCTGGATAAAACCACCGACCTACCGCAAGCCAGCTGGAAGGCTTCCTCACACGGTGTGCATTCTCAAATCAAATGTATTGTGTGGAAAGGAATAACATTTTCATACTGTAAATATGATTTTACCCAAGGCCACATTAAACAAGCGTGTATCGGTTGTGATTCAATTAACTTACTCTATATCGATGATAATGCCACACCATATATCAATGTTTCCCCTATTTGTGTCATTTTTATGAGGTACAATCGTTCGACACTGTTCTTACGGGAATCAGGTGGAAAATTGTGGTAAATAAAATGTTGCGTGCATTTCTCGCTATATTACTAATGTACATTTTAACCCTTTCCCTGTTATTGGTTTATTCCAAATTTTAATACCTACTGAATACTCGTGGACAAAATAGTTATAATGAAATATGCAAAGTGGAAGATTGTTGCCTTTTTAGAAAGTAAAGAAAACATCCATTAGCAAACCAGGCAGACGCTGATCAGACGGCTTCTACTCTGTTTGCTAATGCGTGAAAAGGCGGATATATAAATGAAATGGTTAAGAGTACGTCAGGGCAGGGTCCTATATCGACACACAGTTAGATATCTGTCAGTTCTGTTATACTCCACCCCCTATAGACGATTGTTGGCAACTTTGCAAACAGAGTAGACACAGATCAGACGGCTCCTGTAGCCATATTAATCGGGGTATATTCTGTTTACTTATGGAATAATACAATTATATTTCTACAGTTTTTAATGACAGAAATCCAATTTTCATTGACAGATAAACAAATTCATTTAATGAATATTCATGAAGTGATGAATTCTTACATAAATATTCATGAAGTAAAGGGTTGCTGAAAACAGTACTCGTATGTCTGCCAAATCTCTGACCTGTTGCCTTTTTTTACGTACGTCTGATTAGTGCAAACATTTGAGAAACATGTTGACCGAGAATTACGCAGCTTGGATCCTGACCAGACGGTCAGATACCGAGTTACTCGGCGTCTCATCTGGATACAAATGCGTTTCAGTTCGCGCTTATAGTGCCGAGTGCTAATGGAAGCTAGAAGACAACGAATATATCTTATATTGTAAACCAATAGGTCCAGATAAGATGCGTAAATTAAAATATTTTCAAGAATAACTTTCTTATTTCTCCATAAAATACTGTTGTGACCACTCTTTAGAATCTTCTCTTCGAGTGTGGTCACAATATAGGGTTTGGTGGAGAAATGACGATTTCAGTATTTAATTGGAGTATACGCACCTGTATCTGTTGCTCTGGTAAACCACGTCTCCAATTTCGACTAAGATTTTGAAAGTTGACTATGATAGATTGGTGTCTATGTGAAAAAGCTAGGAGTTACAGCTTTAATTTGGCAAGTCAGAATTTCATGAATGAATGAATGCAAATATTACATAGATCTACTGTATTCTTAGTATTTTAAAATTACAATTATAATCCGTATTGATTTGGTACATATAGTTTTATTGGTATATTTTGAATCAGGCAATGTTCTGTGGCATGTTTACACTATTTTGTTTTTTTTTACGAGAACGCTTCCAAGTTTGCTCAGTGAATTCATTTTATGATGACATATCATATATTATTTACGCATTCTGCTGCATCAGACTTGTTCATAAAAAAACATTCCCCGGAGGTAAGCTATAAACGAGAATTGATTGTTTTGTGAATCGAAGCCGTGTCTCTACGTTTAACAGACCATGCATTAACCAGTGAACTAACGATCCAAATAAGCTGCATATTCGTCAGATAGTGTATGAATAATGGGAGACATGAATCCTGTGATGCAAGAACTCATAACTTGACGTCTATATAGCCACAAATAGCTGAACAAATAGCTGAACAATACCCCTGACAACAGCAATTGATACAAGGTAATACTAATGAAATACTGAAAGCTTTGTTTTGATTTATTCATTACATTTATTTATTCATGCATGGTATTTACATCGACACTTCGAACTCTGGGTCCATGCTTATAAAGCTTTTAGTTGAGTCTGAGTTTCGTTCTCAAGCTTTTGATTGGTCAGATTTGAGTTCTCAAGCTTTGAGTTCTCAAGCTTTGAGTTCTCAAGCTTTTGATTGGTCAGATTTGAGCCAAAGGCTCAAATCTGACCAATCAAAAACTTGAGAACGAATTCAGACTCAACTAAACGTTTTATAAGCATGGACCCAGATAACAAAATATACAATGCAGCATTGATCTAAAGTGTATCACTACACATATCTAGAAACACATATGACAGCTTATTGCAGGTCGAAAGCAATGCTGAAAGCTCCTACAGGAGTTTTCGGCATTACTTTAGACATACGAGGGCTGATTGATAAATTCGCGGAATTCTCCTCTCAATAATTTATTTCTTTATCAAATCTCATGAAAACTCGTATACAAGTAAACAACTTAATTCCTCTTTCATTATGAGATAGGTGAATAGATATGTTACACTTTTGAAAAATAAATGGTATCCATAGCAACCACTGTTTGGTGACTTGAAGCACGCTGTTATTTTACATATTCTGAATTCATTAAACATGCTAGTGCGCCGTGAACTTTAGCGCAAATTTGGCGCTAACGCATCTGACGTTAGCTAGACGTTTCTACGTCATTTCCGAAACATTTGAAGACAGTGTGTTGGGCGGTTATTTCACAGCAGCGTTTTATGGCCATGGCTTCAAAACGGCGCATGACGTCAGCAGATAATATTGAGTTGCGTGCAGTTGTCAAATTTTGTATGTGACTCATACTTTCACCGGTAGATAAAACAAATTAAAATATACATTGCCAACCTGTGGAAAACATTTGCCTACAAATGGCACGAGCGATTTAGGGATAGTAGACCCTCAGTGTTTGATGACGAAATTTAGCCCCCTTGGATATTCGTCTGTTCCCGGGTCTAAAGAGGAACTTAGAGGCCAACGGTTCGGAACCTCTTTAACATTACGCAACAAGGCATGTGAAGTAAGTTCGTCATTCAGTGATGATTAGTTTCAGGTAATATTTGACCAATGTGTACATAGACATAAAAAGTGTATGATCACAGGTGGTGATCAAGTCGAAAAAGTTAACAGGACACTAGACTTTGACAATTAGGTAACGTCATCGTGACCCAACGTTGACGTCGGCATGCTTCAGGTACTACATAGTACTGTTGTTCAATGTTTCATGTAAACTTTGTTATTCAATGTATGCAAATAATATTTGAGCTCTATGTCAGTCGCGAGTAAACGTATCTCGTGAGGTATTTTGTTTTTTCGTGTTCTATTCCAGGTTTCAGTAATAAAACAATTCCGCGAACTTATCAATCACCCCTCGTACATTAACTCATTCTCTCCTAGGCTATTTTTAGACCAAACCTCTTTGAATAAATCTACCGAAAAGGAGCATTAACTATAGAAAAGGGGAGTTTTAGAATTGTGTAGTCTTGAAACCATTGTGATAAATAGAGCATTTGCTCCTATGGAGCAAATGCTCTATTTATCACAATGGTTTCAAAATGGGAATTTTATGGAGGCGCAAAAATGCGTCACTAGGAGGCAATGTGTTAAGATGTGAAATTGTTCATATCAGAAATCGGATGACTCGAACTTCTGTTATCTCAAAGTAATTTGTATCGCCCTTTGAAATTCGAGGTATCGATGTTTAACTGTATTTAGATTACAATTAAATGTCGAGTAGAACGCACGTGTGCTTAGCCTTTGACCTTACAGATATCTTTGCAAACAGAGTAGGCCCAGATCAGATGACTGTCGTAGGACTATCTGTTCAGGGTCTACTATTTATGCTTTTGGCATTTATGTAGATCTGATTCTACAGTCGCTGTCATTGCCAAACATCTTATGTGCATATGTCATTACAGTAAAACATCTCTATAACGGCTACTAAATTTTGTTAATTAGTTGGTATTTAGGACAGAAGGATGCATAAAGCAAGGTGAACGTAAAACAGAACGCTCCTATAGCAGCGTTCTGTTTTACTTTCACCTTGCTTTAAGCAGCATCCTGCCTTGAACACAGAATAATTGATGTAATTTAGTGGTCGTTATTGAGAGGTTTTACTGTATAAAACGTCATTGAATAAATATTCACTATGTCAGTTTTTCATGCATAAGTATTAATCAGGCATAAGTGTTAGTGCTGTATGATTAGGGCTCTTTATAGTACCGTTTGACACGATACTTCACCAATAGTTCTCTTACTTCAAGTAAGACACATTGATCAGGGCTCTTTATAGTACCGTTTGACACGATACTTCACCAATAGTTCTCTTACTTCAAGTAAGACACATTGATCAGGGCTCTTTATAGTACCGTTTGACACGATACTTCACCAATAGTTCTCTTACTTCAAGTACGACACATTGACCATTTGCTCCATATAGATGTCGTTCGAATTCCGGTCTGAGTATTTGGATTTTTCATGTTAGGAAGCCTTCCAGCTGGATTGCGATAGGTCCCTGGTTCTATCCGAACGCTATTCTGTGCACAAGAAAATGCAGTATATTCCATGCACGGAATCTTTCTCCACCTGGACTTTAACCGGACGTCGCGATATCACCAAAATACTGTGAAAGCGACGTAAAATTCGACCTCTCATCAGGATTCCGACTGTTGGTTTCTCGGATAAGTAATATATAAAAGAAAATGCTTCATTGACTGTTTGTGTAAATGATGCCTTCTGCCATCGACATGTTGTTCAATAAACTGAAGTTTGATTGGCTGTTAGTCGAATATTACCAGTTCGGAACGAAATGTTTGGCCATAACAGAGTCTGCAGAACTAGATATATATAATTTCATAAGCAATCAGAGTAGACCATGATCAGCGATTTCCTATAGTAACTGTCTGATCAGAGTCTATCCTGTTTACAAATGCGTTTCTATCTGGCAATCGTTTCTTTTGTTAAGTCATATTTCTTGCGAATAACAGGCCAGCTGTATGTCGAGAGGTGAATTGTAAATATCTCAACAATGACAGCCTAGGGTGTTGTCTGGCCCCACACCTGAATGGACCTTGGAACGATATTCACCGCTGTACTTTACTCATGAAACTAATAACCCTTTCAACGCTTATTTGGAATAGTCCATCACCGTTTAAAGGTATCTAGAGTGCATTCAGGATGAAAGGGTATAACTTGTTAGAGGATTTTCAATGACAAACAGTGCAGACCCTGATCAAATGGCTCCTTATGAACCCTCTGATCTGGGTCTACACTGTTAGCAAATGACAGCAAACTCGTTCCCGCATTCAAAGGGTTAACGGGTTAGTTCCGTCTGAAGCAGCAATTACAATTGAACCATAGATTAAGATTACTTTAATTATAGATAAATAAGATTGACAGACGACTCGTAGATGTACAATATAACCCCGGGGATATTGCTTACTGAACGAACAGTGTCAGACACACTTGATAAATGGTCTCTGATAGAATTCCTTCGGTCAACAGAGCGTTTGTGTCTTTCTGAGCTTAGCCATTCGCTGCCAAATAAAATTACAGACTGCTTTAGATTTAAAAGTGGAGCTTCTTCCAATTTATTGTCAAAAACATAATCTGAGTTGTTTGTTCTGATTATCACGTATAGCAACGACAGAGATAAGTTATTAGAGTTTATTACTTGTTGTATTCAGATTTGAATGAAATACACAAAACACTCTCTCCACTGACATTTTAACCCATTCCCTGTTTAATAGTCATGTAAGGAATTATGACATAAATAGTTATTAGCTGATTATTTTATGGTGGCGTATGTACACAGGATGTTTTTACTGAGGCAGAAACTGTACAATCAGATCTCTAAGCATAAGTAGCCAGAGCAGACCCTCATCAGACGGCTCCTACCTTAGTACTTTTCAACATAGTATTATTATTATTATTATTATTATTATCATACCATATTTATATAGCACTCTTTTCATATCAAATACGTTCAAAAGTGCTTTACAATTAAAACATTTATACATACTAAAGCAGAAATTAAAGAAAATATAAGATATGAAATAGACATACATTATTAATTTATGGCCAACATGGAACAAACTAGAAGGCTAAGGGGTAGACTTTGATAAACGTTCTGTCTTACCATACAAGCTTTATAGACCCATTTGCACATATTGACGCATTTTTACGCTTCTGTAAACCTTTGAAACCATTGTGATAAATAGAGCATTTCCTCTAATTACATGTATAACAATGGTTTCAAACTTACATAATTCTAAATTGTCCCTGTTGAGCATGCCCCCGGACCCCTATAGCCACGGTGCGTATGCTGTATTTGGATTCAGCTCATGGAGGATCAACTGTATTTACAAATTGTGTTCACAATAATCAAAAACTTGCGAACAAAATTAACACAACCCTTACCGCATGCTCGATAGGCAATAGAAAATACTACTAAATGAAAATAAACGGCAATGATTAAGAATGAAACTTCCTAACTGATCTAACACTTAACTACTTACTTCATATTTACTCATTTTTACCATTTTGCAAACAGAGCAGACATAGATCTGATCTATTTGCATAAATAATCCTATAGATCTGATCAATTATACCTTCTGCCATGCCAAAAACACATTGTGTACTTTCCGCCATGGCAAAAACACATTGTCCATTTTCTGCCAAAGCAAAAATTCACTGTGTACTTTCTGCCATGGCAAAAACTCATTTTGCATTTTCTGCCATGGCCAAAACATCACTGTGTACTTTCTGCCATTACTTTCTGTCATGGCTAAAAACTCATTTTGCATTTTCTGCCATGGCCAAAACATCACTGTGTACTTTCTGCCATTACTTTCTGTCATGGCCAAAAACTCATTATGTGCTTTCTGCCATGGCAAAAACGTCCTTGTTGCATGTGCCATAATAAAACTGTCGTAATCAGTATTCATGAAATCATAAAATACATGAATATCATCAATACAATAGTTAAACCCTTTCCCTGTTTAACTCATTCTCTCCTAGGCTATATTTAGACCCAACCTCTTTGAATGTATCTACCGAAAAGGAGCATTAACTAGAGGAAAGGGAAAAAAAAGAATTTTGTAGTTTGAAACCATTGTAATAAATAGAGCATTTTCTCCTATTATCACAATGGTTTCATAAAGTGACTTTTATAGATGCGCAAAAATGCCTCACTAGGGGATAATGTGTTGATACTCATATAATAGCAAACCATTAATAAACCATTGATATTTATTAACTGATTTTTTAGAATGTCATATGTACACAATGTGTTTTGGCTCAGACAGAAACTGTAGAATCAGATTATACCACAAGCAAACTCATGAGAATGGGTTAAAGGTGAGGGGAATGGTTAAGCGGGTTACATTTGATCAGCTGAGCAGAAAGACGAGATATTCCAAGACTACGAGCATGTCCTTATGACTGAAAGCACTTGATGTATTCTAGAGACGACCATTAAGACAAACATAACGACCTGAAATCAATGAGAATTTTCAGCAGCAACTCACTAGATAGAGGGAACAACTTTTATGAAAGACACCAGACCAAAACTAAGACTTTGATTATACAAACTCTTGAACGATTTGGGTGTTGGACTCGTGTGCTATAGCACTTGCAAACAGTGCAGACCCAGATGAGAGGGCTCCTGGGGGAGACCTCTGATCAAGGTCTGCACTGTTTGTCATTAAAATCCTCTCGCAAAGTTTACCCTTTCAAACTGTATGGACGATAAATACTGATGGACATTCCACATTGGACAGTCAGCATTCAAATGGTTTAACTATGCCTCAAGAGTTGCTTGCCAAGATGTCAGTTTGCCATGTTTCCTTGCATTTTGCTATTGATCATTGTATGAGTGACTGGTGCTATTATGCGTTATGGTAACGCCATGACAATTTCTCCTGCACTAGGTGTGCAATTGTACAGCTCAGTCCCTTAATACAAAACGGTTTTGTGAATTAACCCTTATTTTACTCCATAAATACGTCTTTCTATGCCACTGCAAACAGAGTAGATCTAGATCAGACGACTTTTAATGTGCCCTTTATCGTGCTTAAAACATTATGTTTCTCTATCCAAACTGTGATCTGCTGCAGTTTTCAATTATTATATAGATGTCTAGATAAGGTACGTAAACTAAAACATTTTCAAAAATAACTCTTTATTTCTCCACTAAACCCTATGTTATGAACACTCTTTAGAATCGTCTGGAAGAGACAATTCTAAAGAGAGGTCACAAGATAGGGTTTGGTGGAGAAATGACTATTTTAGTATTTGAGTATGCACCTTGTATTGTTCTGATTATAGACTCGTTCGAGCCTTTGAAAAAATGTTGTCCGAGTATCAAGCACCTTGGATTCTGATGAGTCATCAAGCTACTCAGCGTCTCATCTGGATGCGTGTTGTGTTAATAATCACTTAAATCCACCAATCCTTTACTCCATGGATATTTATGTCAGAAATAATGACATCATGAGTATTAATTCTATCAATTTGTTATAATGGCACATGGAGATTAGAATTTTTGGCCATAGCAGAAACTGTAGAATCATACCTGTATTATTTCATAAGCAAACAGAGCAGACCCTGATCAGACGCCTCGCCTCGCCTCGCTCCTCTAGGAGACATTTGGTCTAGGTCTATTCTGTTTGTAAAAGCGTTGCAAGGTGACTCTATGGAATAAAGGGTTAAAAAACATTTTCCAGTTACTCGAGGCTTGATAATTTTTTAAACAATCGGCAAGTTGCCATAAGCAGGATGAATTCAAAGTTTTCGTTTACTTTTTATTTATTCTAAATTCTCAATTTGTTTTTCTGTAAACTGGGATATTCTGCTGAATTAATTGAATTAGGTTTTCATGGCAATAATTTGCAGCCATTTCCGTATATAAAGCGAGTGTAGTTGTTACGGTGTAACAATAAGCAGGCTTGCTTTCGTTTCCATCCTTTTTTCCTTTTTGTTATCATTACAACATTTATTGAAATATTTACACATAAATTATGTTTTAAACCAATTCATAATTTTCATATTTTTATTGTAATTTTGATTGGAAAGTAGAAGTTGACATCCAGCGGAAAAGGTATTAGTACAAATAGCATATTCAATGCACCCAATGTCGAATAGCATATAGAGGATCTTACATGAGTGTTCTTGATTATTGGATTTATTAAATGAGTCTTTTTAAAAGATAAAAAACGAGCTTTAGCGAGTTTTTTTATCGTTTTAAAAAGACGAATTTAATAAATCCAATAATCATGAACACGAATGCAAGATCCTATTTATAACATAACACACACAAATGTTATTTGCAGCCAATATTTCAGCAGTAACGTGGATTGTTATAAATTCTCCTTACATATAGAAATGATGAATGAAAGGTGTTATTAGGTTCGCTAGGTAACTGGGACAAAGTAGGTCCAAATTTTCCAACTTTATTTTCTACTTACTGTCATATCAACCAGGATCTAATTCAGACCTCTCTGGTATTCAATTTAACTGTGATAGTTTATGATACAAAAACATACAGAAACACGTCAAAATAATTTTTGAGTTACAGTTTTGACATACATAGTTACAATCACGTCACATTATGACGTCATTGTACACAACATGTGTCTATGTTAAGCGCGCCATTTACATGAAGACCTACATATACATGTAGTCGCCAACACGTCCGACACTCACTATCAATGGGATTCGAAATGCGCCTTCGTTTTGGTATATTTAAGCCCTTCATTAGTGTTGTATGTATACACATGGACATGGACATTTCCACCGAGAAAAAAAATCTCGATTCAAGTTCAGTGAAAATGTTTGAAATGGACAAAAGATTCAGTACGAACTGCTGCATAAAATGTGTTGGAACAGGAGGAAGATTTTCGCGATCAGCTGAGTTAGTGAGTATAGCATATTTGAAATATGTTTGTGCTGTGCTGGATTCAGATGACTATTGTTGTTGATTGATGAGATATTTGTATGAGTAGAAATCTGCATAAACAAAAGGACATGCGGTGAAGAAAATGCAAAGTTGAGGAGGCATTTTAATTTAAATGTAGAATTGATTGTATGGGTCAGAGTAGCTGGTAGGTCTTTTTTGGCATACATTTTGTATATGATTCCTGACAGCGATTACAATTTGTATTATTTTATCGAAATTAAGGCGCAAGTGCCAACAATCCTTTGCCATCTATCGTGACTCAATCGTGGACAGGTAGGTCGACCACCGTCCGCCAGTTTGTTTGTTTTGACAGCGCGTATGAATCGTTCGAATGTCATTCGGTCGTTCGAATGTTATTCACTAGTGATTATATGCCCATGATTATCAAAAAATAAATGATAGTGTTACGTCACGCTGAAGCCACGTGTTATGTTATAAAATAGCATATTCAATGCACGCAATGTCGAATGGTATATAACATTTTCAAATCACGGAATATCGAATGGTATGATGGCATATGTAATGCACGCAATGTCAATGGTATAACAGCATATTCAGTTGTACGCAATGTCGAATAGTATAATAGCACATTCAATGCACGCAATGTAGAACGGCATAATAACAGTATTCAATACACGAACTATCGAATGGTATATAGCATATTCAATGCGCGGAATGTCGAATGGTATAATGGCGCACGCAATATCCAATAGTATAATAACATATTCAATGCACGCAATGTCGAATAGTATAATAGCATATTCAATGCAAGCAATGTCGAATGACATAATAGCAGTATTCAATACACGCAATGTCGAATGGTATATTACCGTATATAGCATATTCAATACACGCAATGTCGAATGGTATATTACCGTATATAGCATATTCAATGCACGCAATGTCGAATGGTATATTACCGTATATAGCAGTATTCAATACACGCAATGTCGAATGGTATATTACCGTATATAGCATATTCAATGCACGCAATGTCGAATGGTATAATGGCATATTTAATGCACGCAATATCCAATACTATAATAGCATATTCAATGCACGCAATATCGAATGGCATGATAGCATATTCAATACACGCAATGTCGAACGGTATATAATATATTCAATGCACGGAATGTCGAATGGTATAATTGCATATTTAATGCACGCAATATCCAATGGTATAATAGTATATTCAATGCACGCAATGTCGAATGGTATATAGCATATTCAATGCACGCAATGTCGAATGGTATAATAGCATATTCAGTGCACGCAATGTCGAATGGTATAATAGCATATTCAATGCACATAGTGTCGAATAGTATACTGGCATATTTAATGCACGGATTGTCGAATGGTATAATAGTATATTCAATTGCACGCAATGTCAAATGGCATAATAGCAATATTCAATACACGCAATGCTGAATGGTATAATTGCATATTCAATGCACGCAATGTCGAATGGTATGATAGTATATTCAATGCACGCAATGTCGATTGGTATTTAGCATATTCAATAAACGCAATGTTGAATAGTATAATATCACATTCAATGCACGCAATGTCGAATGGTATATAGCATATTCAATGCACGCAGTTTCGAATGGTATAATAGCATGTTCAATGCACGGAATGTCGAATGATATAAAAGCATATTCAATGCACGCAATGTCGAATGGTATAAAAGCATATTCAATGCACGCAATGTCGAATGGTATATAGCATATTCAATGCACGCAATGTCGAATGGCATATAGCATATTCAATGCACGCAGTTTCGAATGGTATAATAGCATATTCAATGCACGCAATGTCGAATGGTATAAAAGCATATTCAATGCACGCAATGTCGAATGGTATAAAAGCATATTCAATGCACGCAATGTCGAATGGTATATAGCATATTCAATGCACGCAGTTTCAAATGGTATAATAGCATATCCAATGCACGCAATGTCGAATGGTATAAAAGCATATTCAATGCACGCAATGTCGAATGGTATAAAAGCATATTCAATGCACGCAATGTCGAATGGTATATAGCATATTCAATGCACGCAGTTTCGAATGGTATAATAGCATATTCAATGCACGCAATGTCGAATGGTATAAAAGCATATTCAATGCACGCAATGTCGAATGGTATAAAAGCATATTCAATGCACTCGATTTCCAATTTTATGGGTGCTTTTAACCCTTTACTCCACACATACGCATATCTACGCCTTTGCAAACAGAGTAGACACATATCAGACGGCTTCTTGATGAGTCGTCTGATGAGGGTCTGTTCTGTTTACTTATGGTATAATATAGAATCATTGTACAGCTCCAGCCATTGCCAAACATTCCTTTGTCCATATACTATTGAAATAATTAATCTGATTAATATTTAGTATGCCATTATATCTTCGATGGATTTTCGTGGAATAAAAGATAAATTTCCGTACTCCGTAGATACCCCTTTTCACACCTTAGTAAATAGAATAGACCCATAATAAACACAATCAGCAGTTTTGCTTTCGTTTCCATCGTTTTTTGTTTTCCTTTGTGTTTGTACAATATTCATGCAAATATTTACAAATAAAATATGTTTAAACCAATAGACCCATATCAGACGGCTTCTATAGGGTCTACTCTGTTTAGTTATGAAAAAATAAATATTTGAGTCTACTGTGTCTACTACGGCTACAATTTCATATAAAATAATATGCTCATATGTGTTCTATGCAACTATAACATTTTACCTAATCAACAGTAATGTAAACATTATTTCTCACATAAATATTCATGGGATAAAGAATTAAATTTAGATTATTCTGTTGTTATGTGGGTATTGAGGGGGCTATGATAAACGCGTATACATCATGCGATCAGGCTCCACACTGAATGTTTGTCCGTTGTCATCCCATAAAGATAGACAGTAGAACCCCACACAGTTAGTATAGATATCGGTATTGGAGACAGGTGGCAGTTTAATGCAGGGTGAAAGTCATGCAGAAAGCTCCTCTAGCACCTGCCTAAAAGTATCTAAATTCTTCTCTATTAGAATTCCGGTTTAGAGGGGGGGTTACTGTATATCTTCTAACGTTTGTGTTCAAAATATCGTCTGAGAATGCTCACGGCATTATAAGGTATTATCTCCGCTATAATAAATGTCGACTCTCATTTGAATCCGATGCAACTTTGATCATGCTTTGAAGAAATATTGATCAGGTGCCATGCCACTAACGTTTGAAAAACTATTGACAGAGCGCCAATACAGCTTTGGTCCTGATGATAAGCCGAGTTTCAGTACAACGTTTCCATGACTCTTGGCCTGTATTTGATAATTAACGCTTTACTTCATAAATATTCATGTAAGACTCTACCTACTATGAACATTAATTAACTATGTATTTAACACTGTTACATCAACAAGTGAATACATATCAGTGTGGCATAGTATAGAAACAGACCTAAGATATAATATAGTATTAAGTAAATGCAGCAGAATCTTATCTGACGGGTCCTACAAGAGTCGTTTGATATGAGTCTACTCTGTTTATAAATGTGTTAAGACGTATCTGTATGGAAGAAAGGTATTAACTCCATAAATGCTCTTTTCTACGCCTTTGCAATCAGAGTAGACCCAGATCAGACGGCTCCTGTGTCTGCAATGGCCAAACTTCCCCGTGTCCCTATCACAATTCATCCAATTAATATTCACTATGCCATTAGTTTTATATGAATATTCATGGAGTAAAGGGTTAAGCATGGGGCCACTGGGTACAAAATATGAATTATTTTCATATAAGCAAATGTTCAGATATTTGTGAAGAAATCTGTTAAGGAACATAATCGTCGTGGATATGTTCCCCGGTATTCTGGTTTCTTGTCTAACTTGCACCAGGGGCTACACGGCAATGATCTACTGCCGAAAGTATTGGTAAATAACCGCTATCCAATCGAACAGCATTTCCCGGAAGAGGCAATCAATAACGCTTAATAACAGAGAAGTCCAAGAACCCGCAAATTAAAGCCAACTCGAGGTCTGGAAATATCGGTTTCCAGTCTTCTCTGTTATTTTCGATGGGAAGGGAACCGCGTTGTCCTGGTTTGTCGGGTATTGCGGTGCCTCTCCAGCACGTGATCTGACGAAGACAAATCTAGCGTTTATTCGCTGAGACGCAGTGGCAGGATATTTGGAATTTGCATGTCTGTCTCAGACCATATTCAGCAGTCGATGACGACAGTGTGATAGATACGGCATTGTGACGCAGACAGAGTATAGAGAGTAAAGGCTAACGAATTTTTTTTGTCTTGAAGCATAGCGAGAGTGATGATGTGGAATATGCATGTGGATATTAGGTTTTGTATCATTATCATTGCCGCACTTGTTGGGACAGACGGTGTGTGGCATCAAGGATGGAAAACCAAAGGAAAGGGTCAAGGTAAGATTGCATATCGTGGACTGTTGTAAATTCATTCTTAAACCCTGACTTATTAAAGCCAGCTCCCTCTTTTATGAATATCAATTATATCACTGAAGGAAATGATTTATATGACAAACAGTACATACCTTTATCAAAGGACTTTCTCTGGCGCCCTTTGATCTGGGTCTACACTGTTTGCACATGTCTTATATACTCGGTACCCGCACATTAAAGGTTAATGTATATATAGCTAGGTCCCCACTGCCGATCAGATCAACTCGATAAAGCACGATCTAATGATCGGGGACTGGTCTAGCTCGCTCGGCAAGACATGCCCAAAATATTCGGGTAGAGATCGAGTAGCCACGCGCTGGAGAAGCGATCGGGAAACGGTCGGGTATTGATTGAGTAGAGGGTCGAGTTGATCGGGAGGCAATCGTGTAGAGATCTAGTGCGGTCGGGATGAAGTCCATTACCCGATCTGTACCCGACCATTTCGACCACTACTCTAGTAATACCCGATCGACCCAAGTACGACCATGACGATCTGGTCCAGTTGGTCGGGTAGATATTGTGCAGGGATCGTATCTGGGTCGAGATGATCCAGCAGAGATCGAAGTTGTTGTTAAGTTGACGACGTGATGGAGGAGTCGTGAATGGTCGCGAAGGGGTCTTGCATGATCGAGTAAAGGTCGGGCTTGGTCGGAGAATTTGGGTGATCGGGATGATCGAGTTGATCTGATCGGCAGTGGGAACCTAGCTTAAGCATTTGCCAAAGCGTCCTATTCTTTAATCATTAAACAGTGTCGTCTTCCATTTCATTCCAAATTCATGAATGTCAAAGAGTTCTGGTCAGAGTGTCAAAGATTTCGGTCACTCGTCGTCTCATCTGAATCCCAACTCAAATAAACATTACAAGATACACGATACAAGAATCTTTATTTTGAGTCGGTTGTACAACAGATAACATTAGCTACAGTAAGCTATTTACCGACTATATAACAAAGATTATAACAGTTTAACATAACAACCTGTGGAATTAAAAGATATGTTTTCAAAGCATGAGTAATACACATTATAAAATTAAAATCAGAAAATATAAGTATTGGTGAAATGCATAAGAATCTTTTAAAATGTCATATCTAGTGTGTGTAATACGGAATAAGAGTCACGAAAGTACAAGTATTACTAAAAAAGTATCACATATTTGCTATCGCAGGATGCTATTCTGCTAATTAAGATAAAGATGTTATTTGTTTCAAATAAAAATCAAATTTTCATACAAAGAGGAGAAATACATAATAGTCTCAGATGCCTAAAACAACTTTCAGAGTTAAGATTGCTCATGCTATTCCCAGTCTGGTCTGCAGTGTAAGTCCTAGAGAATTTGATGATATTCAGCCTCCTGCACCACAAATATTCATACATATATACACACCCATATACACCTATATGCATGAACGCACATACATATATGCATACAACTTCACTGTACATGTACCACAGTTGAAAAAGTAAGCTTACATGGAGTTTATGGGCCCGTCACACCATGACGTTCTGGCCAGCGTTCTCTGGCGTTTGAGGAAACGTTGGTAGTCGCCCATGGTCGCTGGGATAGCGCCAGAGGAGCGTTGTGTGAACGCTAGTGAACGTCGGTGATCGCTGGGAATCGGCGGAGAACGCTGGTCCGGAAAAAAAAAGTTTTGAACATGCATAAAAGTTCTCACTGAGACCAGCGTTCTTCAACGTTTAATTTTAAACGCTGAAGAACGTTTAAGAACGTTAATGGAACGTTTTACTAACGTTCGATGAGCGTTGCACGCGTTCGGATGTCGTTAGTCAGTCGTTACTCTAGCGTTACTTGGATGTTACTAATCATTTGCTCACTGGCGACCTGTCCGCTGAACGGTCCCCTAGCGCACGCAGCGTGTGACTAAAGTCAAACGAACGTCAAAACGCTATTCTGTCGTTATTCACACGTTAGTCACACGCTCATCAAGCTCGTCTAACGTTCACAAATCGTTCGTTGTGCGCCAGTCGCACGTCAGCACACGCTAATGGTTTTCAGGGGTATCTTACTTGGTCGCTGTTACACGCTTCTCGCGCGTAAGACACGCTAGTCATACGTTAGGTACACGTTTATCACACGCCAGATGTGTCATCCTCACTCTAGAACGCTCAAAATTGAACGATTGAAATGTTCAGAGAACGTTCACCAGAACGTCATGGTGTGACGGCCCCTTTACAAACAATTACATTCCATTCTTTGAAATTTAATAAATGAAGAAGTGTTGCCTTTTAAGACAGGTGGCTGCTAAATGCAGGATGAAGGTCACGCAGAAAACTCCCAGAAGAGCGTTCACCTTTGCATTAAGCTGCTACCTGTCTTAAAGACCGATAATGACACTTGTTTTAGTGTTAGAACTCTCGGGGTGTACTTTGTTTTGCTAGAAATTAGTTAACCCAATTGCTCCCAGTGGATTCTTCCATGCATATATATTGGATTAGTCTATCTTTTATCTAAGGGATGTCTGGTCTAAACTTTCATTTTTTTTATATTGAGTTTCCTATCAGCAAACAGTGTAGACTCTGATCAGACGTGGCATTATGCGGCGTCTGATCAGAGTCTACACTGTTTGCCTACATCACATATATGGGATCGTGGGAGCAAATGGGTTAAAATAAAATAGGTGTGTACCATATCAGCATCTTTAGCATAGTAACATGAATTAAACCTGATTCTGAATATGCTTATCAAAACCCTGTGGGAACGAATGTTATTCAGCAAAAAGTTAGTTCAGGTATTTTAACCGTAAGCTTCCCCCAATCGTACTTTTGTTATTTAGACATTTTGTACCTTAAAGGCAAAAGTTTTTATAGGGTGTGATAATTTGAATCACTTGCTTGGTAATACTCTGTTGAAAATAAGACAGTTTAACCCCATATCTGCTGAATAATTTAAACTGGCTCTTCCCTCCTTGACAATTAATTAAACAAAACATTTTACCAATAGTTATTAATGAAGAACATAGTTTTTATAACAAACAGTGCTGGTAAAGACCCCCCAGGAGCCCTCTCGGTTCCCGCACTTTAAAGTTTAAATGATGAATACAGTAAATCCCCTCTAAACCGAACGTTAAATTGAGTATAAATATCGGTCTTAAAAACAGGTGGCACCTTATGTAGGGTGAAAGTCGTGCAGAAAGCTAGGAGCAGACACCTTCCTAAAAGTATCTAAATTCTTCTCTATTAGAATTCCGTTTAGACGGGGTTTACCGTAGTTTATCTCGGACCGTTTTGATTTTAGCAGTTTGTGATACTCTACAGTTTCTATGATAGTGTTCGTTTATATATTTATTTGATACTTTTAGTTTTGATCATTCTATAGCAGCTTAGTTTACTTTTCCGATAGCCATTACACATACACAGATGAAATATTCAGGACTTCTACTTCATCTCAAAATTCGGACTTTTATATTTCAAGCAATCAGTGAAATGTTAGACCATACTCCGCTGTAAAAATAACATATGCTCAAATTTATTCTTGTGTGCAATTTTGACATTTTTTTGCAATTTCGAACAAACGTTTGAGAAACTTTTGGTATATTGTTAAACGGATTGCAGTTACTCAGCGTCTCATCTGGATCAAAGCTGTTTGTTAATGCAAGTCAGGTACATGTTAAGGGTTATTAAGAAATGTAACCATAGTAACGACAATAGAATGTGTAAACTATATTAATGTAATTGCTAATTTTTTTAGATTGAACTAAACGCAAATTTAAAACATAACCAACTGTCCGAGTCTATAAAATCTAATACTACAGCTGAAATTCGATATCTTGAACTTCAATGAGGTACATGTGTATACAAATTTCGAGTCATCCGATTTCTAATCTGAAGAAGTTCACAGCTTAATGTTGTTCTAAAGTAATGCTGAAAGCTCCCGCGGAAGCTTTAATCATTACTTTCGACCTGTATTAAGCTGTCACTCATGTTTCTAGATATAGATAGTGATACATTTTAGAGCAATTCTGTATTGTAAATTTTTGAAGGACCGAACTTTTACTTCTTTTTCCCGAACTTCGACTTATCCTAGTTCGACATATCGTAGTTCAACTGAATATGAAAGAAAGCAAGATAATCATATTCTGTTTATGAACCATCTTGTTTATATCTAAAAATACAAGTGCAACACTTATACAGTAAAAAGATTCTAATACATTTGTCAATATGTATTCAGTAAAATTGTTTCATTTCAAACTAACTGTTAATTTGATTTTGATACTATTGTAATATGCCAGAAGCATATTGTAATATGTTTTATTTCCATTAAGACTAGTGCATTGTAGTTGACATACCGCCTGAATCTATACAGTTTCTCTTACAACTGCGATGTAACTCTGTTAAATCGTTATGAAATTCGCTCCCCGAAACAAACCTTTCCCTTTCGGCAGTGCTATTTTGTCTGGTTTGGCTGACAGAACTAATTTCATCACGGCCCATCGACCGCCACTGGCTGATATCAGAGGCTGTAACAATCCAATGTTCATGCTCTGCTGGCTGCCTTTCAGCATAGTCAGATAACGTTGATATTAGATGCCCTATTTTTTTAAATTCTCCACAATCAAAGTTCCATACGGAAATGATAAACGTTTCAGCATTTTTCATTAGTTTTAAAATTTGGAAAACGGATTGACAAAAAAATCAAGTCTTAAAACCGGTTATTCAGATCGAACCATAATCAGGACTTCAAAAGAGCTGACTTGTGATAAACCCCACTCACTGTCATGATGGCGAGTCGTTGATGTTATATACAAACAGTTTGGATATACTAGTAGATGAGACGCTGAGTAACTCGGCATCTCATCAAGGTTCAAACTGTATGCATGCAGTATGCTGCGCTGTGCTATCTTTTTATAATGAAATTGAAGAAACTTGCAGCTGGCGATAATGTATCAAGTAGAAAAGTGCCTGATGTCCAGCAAAGGGCTTGAATTAAAACAAAGGTAGACTAAGGAGAGTATCTAGAAGCATGTTGTTTAACACAATTTAGATTTACTGATATACTTTTGCAGAGTCTTATTTGCCCGAGGAAATGTCCAACACCGTAGAAAGTGGTGACATCATTGATCTTGATGACAGTGCATCTGAGATCAGTCTGACGAAACATGACCAGCTTAGATCTCCAGCTATAGGTCATTTCGGTGAAGACACAAGAGAACCAAGACCTGATGATTCCGGAACTGGTCTGGGATACGACCTTAGAAATGACATCATAATCAACGAAGGTGAACTCATTACACCCGTTCCTTATATATTTGACACTGATGACGAAATAGAGAATGTTACGTCACATGCAAACGTAAGCGATGACGAAGACTTAATGTCTGGTTCTGGATCAGGAGAAATTGTCATTGAAATAGAAGATGCAACGGATCTCTTCAATCAGACAGTCGACAAAGGTAATTATTGTGAGACCTCTATTTTGTTGTTTGTCATTAACTACATTATTTCAATTGGTCGTTTCCTTTTTTATTTTTGAATATTCTATTTTGTTTCAAAAATATCATGATAGCGCTAAACAATTTGGACCCAGATACCGAGTGACTCTGGATCCAAACTGGTTTGCATAGGTAATCACAGATGTAACATTGGCAGCGAAAGAGTTATTTAAAGTGTCTTAGAGTTACCCACACTAAACCTTTAGGCGCGTTCCGTAATTTATATTTATTTACAACAATTAGGATATTTTTTATTTGTGAGTAAATTCTACACAATGGTAATAATCAGATCAATGATATGTTGTGTGTTAGTAGTCTGTTCATGTCACAAAATGTCTCTGTAGCAGTTTTTCACTTACTTGTTCACAACAGGTGGACACAACAGGTGGACATACACAATATTGACTGTAAAATTGTGATATTTCATTGACCTTCTGTACAAAGTTTCTCATACAGATAGAGTGCTACATATTCAAAGAAATTAATTTCAATGTAAATTAAACTGATGTACAGTCTAGTTTCACTAATATGACCTTTCAAACGAAGATTATAAAACAGGTGGTAGCTAAATGCAGGACAAATGTTATGCAGAAAACTCCAAAGGAGCATAACCTTTGCCTTGCATTAAACAACCACCGGCGTTTACAGACTCCAATGCTAATAAAGTATTGGTTACTATACTGTAATTAACCCATTACCTCATAGGCTATTTTTAGATACAACCTCTTTGAATAAATCTACCGAGAAAGAAAATTTTAGAATTTTGTAGTTTGAAACCATAGGAGCAAATGCTCTATTTATCACAATGGTTTCACAAAGTAACTTTTACAGAGTCGTCTAAAGTCGTCAATATGAGGGAATTGGTTAAATTACAAGTTTCAGATTTCATATAGTGTGTGTGGTTTTCATTCGATGGTAAATATTGTTGAGTATATTTGAAGCGAATATTCTCATGTAATATAGTCATAATTGGTAGTTTACATTGGATATATACATATATTTATTTAAGAACAACTAGATACTTCTATAAATAAAAATTATAATGGATATTTTCTTAATTGTTCAAACTAACCTCCAGCCTGTGAATCTAATATATGATAAGCTTTACAGTGCTCCCTCTCTACAACGACACCCTTTGGGATACGAAGATTGTATGTGTTGTTCAGAGGGAGTTGTTATAGGGAGGGAAACTCAAACATAATTAGCTTGTTTGCAGATCCGCAGATAAGGTGTATTTCGAGAACTAAAACCGTTATGCCTCAATCAAACCCTATGTTGCGACCACTCTTTAGAATCGTCACAAAGTGACGATTCTAAAGAGTGGTCACAACATAGGGTTTGATGGAGGCATAAAGAAAATACGATGGAAAAAAGTTGTTTCTGGAGCCTTGTTGCTTCGGAAACAGTGACATGCGTTGTTGTAAGGAGGGAATCGTTATTGAGAGGGCCGTTGTAGGAAGGGAGCACTGTACAAACTGTTTGAATACAGATAAGAGGCCGAGTAACCCGGTATCTGAACAGGATCCATACTCTTTGACAGCGTTATTTTGGTTGAGTTTTATTTTGGTTGACAAACTCATTTTACATGTAACTTGAATTTTGAAAATGTAGTGGGGAACAAATCGTTAAATTGGTTTAATAACAACTCATCTTTTGTATTTGAAATAAATCTTCCAACGATAGGTTCAAAACTATCCTTTCATCGTATAAGACACCAAAAACCGTCCTTTTATTGCATAAGACAATGTTTAGAAGCATGTGCTCATGGGATCCATGCCAACGTCTATTATATACGAACACTGAAGCATTATTTTCATTTTGAAGAATTATTCTGTAAAATGGGAACACGTGTGTGAAGCCTGGTGGAGTTATTTTAACTCTTATCGTACTAAGCGCGATTCGCATTAGCAAACAACTTGGACTCGGATGAGACGCCGAGTAACTCTGTATCCCATGAGGATCCAAGTTGCTTGACACCCAGTCAATATCAGGATCCAAGTTGCTTGACACCCAGTCAATATCAGGATCCAAGTTGATTGACACCCAGTCAATAGTTTCTCAAAACGTTGATCGAATCGGAAGTCCACGAAAATTTCGGCAAATTAGAGATTGGACGGTTTATGTTTGTCGGTATGTGAAGAGTTATGAGTTTCTGAGTAATGTCTAATGTGTTCTGTGTTAATAATGCTCCAGAATATATATATCCACTTTCTGCCTTAAAAATACTTTCCCAACCTAAATGTCATTTTGCAGCAATCTAATTATTCTGCTGAACAAAACGTCTGCAGACAAAATGAACAGCTATAGTAGACTATTTTAAGCGTTCACTTACAGAAAAACTAGGGGAACTTTTAACCCATATCCCTGCTAACTACGACATGACACGCTTTTGCAAACACTTTGGATCCAGATGAGACGTCTAGTAATTCGGCGTCTCATCAGGATCCTAGCTGATTGACACTCTAACTAAAGTTTCCCAAAAGCATGATCGCATCGGACATCGTCGATATTTGAACAGATCCAACTTTGAGCAGACATTATTTCTTCACAGCGGGATAGGGATTAAAGCAGATGGAGGTGCTGTACAGAAAGGAAGTAGTTTAAAACCCTTAAGAGCTCGCTGGATTATACTCATCCAGAGCTAATCTACCACTTGTATTATATCGATATGTACACTTAACCCATTCCCTCATAGGCTATTTTTATATACAACCTCCTTGAAGAAATCTACCGAAAAGGAGCATTAACTAGAGGATAGGAAAAAAAATAGAATTTTGTAGTTTGAGCAAATGCTCTATTTATCACAATGGTTTCACAAAGTAACTTTTACAGAGTCATCAAAAGTCGTCAATATGAGGGAACGGGTTAAAGCGGCAATTTCCAACCGCGTTGTAACACTGAAGACGACATCGCTGTCCGCGACCTGGGTCGATTTGATAACAGCTTCAACCAAGATGATACACCGAGCAACCCGGCGTCTCATTGGGACCCACGCCGTTTGACACTAGGTCACACGTGTGTCATGACTCATGGTATTTGGTCAATGATTGCTCAAACACTTGCGTCATGACACTTGGTCAATAGTTGCTCAAACACTTGTGTCATGACCCTTGGTCAATTGTTGCTCAAACACGTGTGTCATGACACTTGCGTCATGACACTTGGTCAATAGTTGCTCAAACACCTGTGTCATGACACTTGCGTCATGACACGTGGTCAATAGTTGCTCAAACACTTGCGTCATGACACTTATCAATAGTTGCTCAAACACTTGCGTCATGACACTTGGTCAATAGTTGCTCAAACACTTGTGTCATGACACTTATCAATAGTTGCTCAAACACTTGCGTCATGACACTTGGTCAGTAGTTGCTCAAATACTTGCTTCGTGACACTTGTCAATAGTTGCTCAAACACTTGTGTCATGACACTTGGTCAATAGTTGCTCAAACGCTTGCGTCATGATACTTAGTCAATAGTTGCGCGCACACATGCGTCATGACACTTGTCAATAGTTGCTCAAACACTTGTGTCATGACACTTGCCAATAGTTGGTCAATCACTTGTGTCATGACGCTTGGTCAATAGTTGCTCAAACAATTGTGTCATGACACTTGGTCAATAGTTGCTCAAACACTTGTGTTATGACACTTGCGTCATGACACGTGATCAATAGTTGCTCAAACACTTGTGTCACGACACTTGGTCAATAGTTGCTCAAACACGTATGTCATGACACTTGCGTCATGACACGTGGTCAATAGTTGCTCAAACACTTGTGTCATGACACTTGGTCAATAGTTGCTCAAACACGTGTGTCATGACACTTGCGTCATGACACGTGGTCAATAGTTGCTCAAACACTTGCGTCATGACGCTTGCGTCATGACCCTTGGTCAATAGATGCTCAAAAGTTTGATCGAATCGGAAGCACCATCTTATGTGATCATTTTGCCATATGTGCTAATTCATTCATTGAACATAGTGGCGTTAAAAAGTCATAATCTATCAGGTTTGACACCCACTAACAGCTATGAATATTGGATTATCCGACAAACCAACACATATCACAGTCAGACAACGCAGCCGGTGGTCTATGGCTTCATTGTTTACACGTTTCCGAAAGAACATTTCATCATATCGAATAACATGGCAGAAAAGGCAAACTCAGCACTCAGATCACGTCAGTCAGGAATGACAATTTAATTGTTTTCAAATAAACAGAACTGGCTATTCAATTATGCAACAACATTTTAGCATACCGCACCGGTCAGTTGGTGCATGCATGGGTCTTTTAGTATTGTATTTTTACAATTTTAAGAATAGTTCCCTCAATTGTCGTAGAAACGATTCCTAAGTGTGTTTGGTGGAGAAATGAGGTCAGTATTTGGATATGCACCTTTATCTAATATCTTATCCTCTCCAAGTTCTCATTGTAAACAGGACATGTTTCATTGTACATTCTGATATTGTAAGTTATGGAATCAATAGTTATGTTCAATATATTCAGCTCTCTTTCAAACTCATCATACACTCGTGAATTGAAACCGTTATGCTCTAAATTCTACAGTTGCAACAGTGTGGCTTGTATTTATATGCGTTTCTATGTCCATTATTGTCATACTGTTCTAAAATCTAATCTGAAAAAAGAACTGGACTGAACAAAGCCAATTTTTGACATACCGTTATAAACTGAACGAAGCCCATTGTTGGCATACCGTTATAAACTGAATAAAGCCCAATGTTGACATACTGTTTTAAACTGACCAAATCCCAATTTTGGCCTACCGTTCTAAACTGACCAAAGCCCAATGTTGGCATTCCGTGCTAAACTGATCAAAGCCCAATTTCGACACACTGTTCTGAACTGACCAAACCCATTGCTGACATACTGGTAGAGTTGTATAAACCCACCAATAGAACAATGCATTGGGTCTTTATATAGTTCCTTATTGAAATGGTCATTGTCTCATTTACGAACATGTTTCTTAATAGTTATGAACTTTTTTTCTCATCGGTCTATTTCTCTGCCAATTTGTCAACACGTTCTGCTGACGACAATACGCGAGTTAACAAAGTGACCTAGTATACCAGTACACCGTGCATTATTAGTTTGTTGGAATTTGGTTACCATGGAAACACAGATTTACATCACACAGTAAATTTCTGACATAAACGTTTTTGTCTCTGTGATTGATATAAGATTATCTTGATTGATTAACAGTAAATCCATATAAACTGGAGGTTAAAATTAGTATAAAAACCCGTCTTTCAGACAGGCGCCAGCTAAATGCGGGTGAAATTCATGCAGGAAGCTCATGTGAGACCTTTCTGCGTGACTTTCAACCTGATTTAAGCAGTCACCTGCATAAAAATACCTAAATGGTTCTTTTATAAAATTCCGTTTAGAGTAGTTCTACTGTATACTATCTTATTAAAATCGTCAATCCGACAAAAAAAACAGAATAAAAATAATCATACAGTAAAACCTCTCTATAGCGACCACTAAACTACAGCAAATAGTTTGTGTTAAAGGCAGGTGGCTGCTTAAAGCAAGGTGAAAGTAAAACAGAACGCTCCTATAGGAGCGTTCTGTTTTACTTTCACCTTGCTTTAAGCAACCACCTTCCATTAATACTAACTTATTAACACAATTCAGTGTCCGTTATAGAGAGGTTATACTGTATAAGATTGTTGAACGCTTTGAATGCATCTGTGTGATTGTATTTTCTGAGATAAATGTTATCTATAGGAACAGTTTGTAGTTTTGACAAATGCATCGTCCATGTGCAAACACTATAACATGTTTAGAAATTGACGGGATGGTGTGTCTTATATTCTGACAATAACAACTTTTTATTTCTACTATTTGTTTATTTTTTTATCTACAATTTGCAGTATTGATTTTAATTTACCTTAGAATTGACAATCAAAACGAAGCAGGGTTTTTTAGTTTTGCATGTATGCCCCGTTCTGTCAAAAGAAAGTATGGAGACGTTGAAACACAATTATGCAAAAGTAACGGCATAACCTCTTACTATTTAGTTCTCACATACAAAGAAATACTGCATGCACACTAAAAGCTTACTGCATTCTTACATGTACCAATCTCTTACATATACTGAGATCTTATCAATGAGGTCTAACATCTTACATGTACTGAGATATTACACACACTGAGATCTTATTAATGAGGTCTTACATCTTATATGTACTGATATCTTACATACCCTGAGATTCTCACATGCCCTTATACCTTACATGTACAAATACTTTACATACACTGATATCTTACATACAATGGACTTTTAGTAATGAATTTTTACATGCATTGATTTCTTATGCACCGATATCTTACATGCACTGGACTCTCTACTAATACTATTTTCAGTCTGAATTTTACAATCATTGAGATCTTACATGCACTGCAACGTGTTGGCTTCACTTCTCCATTAATCATGACAAACGCAACCAATGGAGACACAGATCAACAGCTGATACGTGCACAAGTAAATATTATATTCGGTGGTTAACATGCGTAAACAATTGACAAGTAGATGTTGATGGCTATAAGAATGTATAACACTCGGGCAATGCTGGTACGTTTACGCTGTGATTGATATGTGTCTATTGTGAAATTGTAATTTTGTTTCATGTATCGATCCATACAGAGTTAGTTATAACAATGACATAGACAGTGCCAAAATAGAGCAATCGCGACAAGGCTCAATGTCTAGTTTAATCTTAATAAGACAGTTTGCCAAATATTGTATTTGCATATTAGTCTCTCCTATCAAATGTAGAGATCTGAACAACACAATATTGGAAATAGCTTTATCAAATACACCAGAAACTGTCTTAAGCGATCATTCAGTAATAGTAATTGGACATAGGAGTCTTAAAATAGAAAATCAGGTGGGTTTTAATACAAGGTAAACAATTGGAAAGGCAGATTCTACTGTACTCATTTTAACTGTAGCTTGCGCGTTTTATAAAGTTTATTCTACGTAGAAACTGTCATCTGATAATATATCCTGTTCCATGTCTCTTACGCTCTTTTCCATACACCAAGAAAACAAGAAAATAGATGCTTCCCCCAATACAACAGTTAATTTCTAGATGAGACGCTGAGTATCTGTGGGTCTGGAAACAAACTGTTTATCAAAACTAGCTGCAGAAGGTAGACTTCTCCATACGCAGGGATTCTATTAAGTTTAACACTATCCTGATTGAAAGCGGTGATACATTAAGTCCATGGGGATGATATCAGCAATTTTAAAGTACAATTTCTTGTTTGGCATGTTTATTGCTATTAGAAAATGGAAATTGGAACTTACGAAATTGACAGTTTTGTGCGAGTAAATTACATGACACCACAAAACGTCATTAAAACGTAGGGTTTGTTTAGGGGCTTAGGAAACGTAATCGAGAGACACACCTTGTACAGAGATAACTTTACTATGCTTTAACCAAACAGACTGGGTTCAGGTGAGACACCCAGCACCTCGGCGTCTTATGAGGCCCAAATATGTTTGACACTCTGCCAGTAGTGTTTCATTAACTTGAACAAATCGAACGTAAGTAAAAGTTGTAACAGGTCTTAAATTAACAGTTTGCTCCATGATAATTAATGCAAGAAAAAATGACGTCATGAATAGTGATTAGATTTCATTATGCTTTGAAACTGTAGAGTCATATCTATATCATTTCATAAGCAAACAGAGCAGAGCCTGATCATACGGCTTCTACAGGAGCTGTCTTAACTGGGTATATCCTGCTTGCAAAGGCATAGAAAAGCGTATTAATGGAGTAAATGGCTAAGCAGTTATAGCAGGTTAACAAAGTCCATTTATAATTCTTTAAATATTTCCTTCACGAATTTGCAAACAGAGTAAATTCCAGAGCAAGGTGACTCCTACAGGATCAAGGACTGCTCTGTTTGCTTACGTCATTATAATATATCTGACCCTATAGCTTCTAACAGTACCAAAATATTCTTTTGTACATATGCTATTATAAAAATAATATAAAACCTAATCATGATATCATTATTTCTTACTTGAATATACCACATGGAAATGGTTTAAATGTTGCAGTATGAATTAATTATCTACATTGCATATGAAATAGGCAATACGTTGCAACAGTATTTTTTTTATGTTATACTTGACTGTGTCTTTTGTTCTGGAATTGCTATTTTATATCGATTCTCCTTGCAGGCCATTTTGTGTTCTGGAATAGCAATTGTATACTTTTATATTTATCTCCTTGTAGATTAATAGAATCAAGCATGGGTTTTGTTAAAGACGGGGGTTTCTATACCCGAGGTTGGTCTGTTCCAGTCGGAAACGAGGTTTAGCGAGTTTCCGATAGGAACAGACCAACCGAGGGTATAGAACCCCCCGGCTTTAACAAAACCCATGCTTGATTATTTTTCTCGCTGATATACGCCCTAAAATCAAGTAAATTAACGAATTTTGTGAAGTACTACTTTACATTGCGTAATACGACTTCCATATCTAATAGCAACAGACTGCAGCATAACTTTAAGCGTGACACCAAAATGACGTCATTTGTTATGACAACCACAAACGTTACGTTTTGGCGTAAATATAAATGACTGAGTGACTACAAAACAACGTCTTCGGTTAATTAAATAGGCTTTTAAAGTGTTTATATGATTAATAGAATTTCATATTGCTAATTACTTATATTAATTTCAATTCATAAGGCTGTTGCCTATAGAAATGTTGGTATAATTCTGTAAGAATTCCTTCCCTTGTATTGATTTTACCATCGCGCGTATGAATACACTAGTCACGGGGTGTTCCAGATAAGGATTTCTAGTACGGCTATTTTTAGTACCTCAGCTTATCTACCACGGCTGAGAAGCGAGAAAAAGTTATGCACTGGAAGTGTATACGTTTGTATTGATCTCCTTGCAGACCATTTTGTGTTCTTGAATTGCATATTTTTATAATGATCACATTGCAGAGCATTTTGTGTTCTGGAACTGCATACTTTTACACTGTATTTCACAACAGCAGGTGTTAAGTAAGTGATTGTGTGGAGGCCGTATAAAGTCGCCCCGTACTTCATTCTCAGTGTTGTTATATTTTCTAGTCCTTTCTAGTCATTAGTTTTGATGTTATTAGTTTCGAAAATTGAATACTGCTTAAGCCGGTGCTAGGGGGACGTGAGTAGTGCTGCACTTTAAATTACTACTCATGAACAGACTCAATAAAACCGAGTCTGCAATTTTCTCTTTTTGCATTGTTACTTTTGCTTTCGAAGGATCTCCCACTTTCAGAATATTGGTCTCCTTGTAGACCATCTTTACAATAGCAACGATAAAAATCCAATTAATGACAAAAATAATGATAACAATATTCATTTTTCAGATAGTTGCATAATAAAACATTGGAACATGGAAAGAATACTTAAAATAAGTAAACCCTCTCTATAACGGCCACTAAATTAATCAAGTAGTTTGTGTTAAAGGCAGTTGGCTGCTTAAAGCAAGGTGAAAATAAAACGGAACGCTCCTATAGGAGCGTGCTGTTTCACTTTCATTTTGCTTTAAGCAACCACCTGTCCTAAATACCAATTAATGAACGCAGTTTAGTGGCCGTTATAGAGAGGTTTTACTGTACAACTGAACTTCGATATATCGAACTTCAAGGGACCATACATAATACTTCGCGATAAAAGGTGTTCGTGTTATCCGATTTCTAATCTGAATCAAGTTAAGCGCTTAATGCAGGTCTTAAGTACTGCTTTTCCGATATGCATTAAGCTGTCATACATGTTTCTAGATATTAGGACAGTTCTGTATTTTAAATTTTTGGAAGGACCGAACTTTTACTTCGAGTTATCTAACGTTCGAGTTATCTGAATTCGAGATATCGGAGTTCACCTGTAGATAACATTAAGTGCTTTGTGAATCACAGTTTCAATTAACGTCTGAAAATTACAATGACAGTGTGTATGTCAAAAGATTATATTGATTACTAGCTTGGTCAAGCGAGATATATTCTGCAGCATGCCATAGCTGTGGGAAATCGTTTGGAAAACAATTGTTCTCAATTGTTTTGTTCTCACGCAACATGCATGACTAAGATGTCAGTGATCATGATTACTCACTGTAGGTTTTTTACTTGACTCAGCGTGCGTGCAAACAAATGTAAAAGTATCTTCCTTGCTTGCTGCCGTGCGTGCAAACAAATGTAAAACTATCTTCCTTGCTTGCTGCCTTACCAAATTCGGGCACTGATCAATAGTGTTGGCATTTAAGATGACAATTGACATTTGTGAGGACAATCATATTAACCACTCATTCTAAACAAATAATGTTTGCGCAGTCTCTGATTTGCTGAACGTTTCCAATTCGATCAAACCTTTGAGAAACTATTGACTGTGTTCTAAACAGTTTGGATCCTAACGAGACGTCGAGTTACTCGGCGATTTAGATCTAGATCCAAGCTGTTTGCAAATGCAAGTGAAGACGTGCATAGCTTGAGAAAAGTACGGTGCGTTATTAATCTCTACATTGGCAAAAAAACAATAGGCAGTTGCTATGTTTAAATTGTCATCTACTCCTTTACCCGTTGAATATTCATGTAAGACATAATTACACAATTAATATTAATTAAATTATTTCATAGTTGTATATGAACACAGGACATTTTGAGTCAGGCGGACACTGTATATAATCAGATCATTATCACGCCATAAGCAAACAGAGCAGACCCTGATCAGACGGCTCTTACAGGAGCCGTCTAATCTGGGTCTACTCTGTTTTCAAATGCGTGAAAGGGCATTTCTCTGATTGAAAAGACTAAACACAATCTCTTTTCTCCACATATCATTACAATTCAAGTTTTTTAACTTAGAAGAATATTGTAAATATTATGTATTGACATGAAAATTGATTTCTTTCCTAATAAACAACATATTAACGTGTCGTTGAAAGGCTTAGTTCCGAGGATTCCAAATAAAGCTTTACAAACGAACGGTCATTTTAGTAGGATGATAAATATATGATCGAATGCAAGTCTTTATTCTTCCGATTTCTAAGATTTCAATATCTTTACATTTCTTATATTACAATTTATTCTCTGACTACAAATTTACTATAAACGATACAAAAGCAAAAGCAATGATGTATTCAGTTATTGTTGTGATGAAACAGTTGTTTTATTTGCTGAAGTGGAGAATTTACTGGAGAAAAAGAAAAAAAATAGAATCATGTAGTGGTTTCAGAAAGTGACTTTTACAGTGGCGTAAAAGGGTCAAAAGGCGTCAAGATGACGGAATGGATTAAAAGGCGCCAAAATGAGAGAATGGGCTAAAAGACGTCAATATGATGGAATGGGTTAAAATGCGTCAATATGAGGGAATGGGTTGAAAGGCGTCAATATGAGGGAATGGGTTAAACGGCTTCAATATGACGAAATGGGTTAAAAGGCGTCAAGATGAGGGAATGGGTTAAAAGGCGTCAATATGATTGAATGGGTTAAAAGGCGTCAATATAAGGGAATGGATTAAACGGCTTCAATATGAGGGAATGAGTTAAAATGCGTCAATATGACGGAATGGGTTAAAAGGCGTCAATATGATGGAATGGGTTAAAAGGCGTCTATATGATGGAATAGGTTAAAAGGCATCAATATGAGGGCATCTGTTAAAAGGCGTCAATATGCGGGAATGGGTTCAAAGACGTCAATATGGGGGAATGGGTTAAAATGCGTCAATATGGTGGAATGGGTTAAAAGGTGTCAATATAGGGGAATGGGTTAAATGCGTCAAAATGATGGAATGGGTTAAAAGGCGTGAAGATGAGGGAATGGGTTAATACATGTACGCGTCAATATGAGGGAATGAGTTAAACGGCGGCAATATGATGGAACGGGTTAAAAGGCATCAATATGAGGGAATGGGTTTAAAGGCGTCAGTATGATATAATGGGTTAAAAGGCGTCAATATGATGGAATGGGGTAAAAAGTGTCAATATGATGGAATGGGTTAAAATGCGTCAATATGAGGAAATGGGTTAAAACGCGTCAATACGAGCGAATGGGTTTAACTCTGCTACAATAAAAAAAATCGTAAAGTACCTAGTTATAGTCTGCTTTTAGTCCGAGGGCCGCTCAACAGACTGTACAGTTATTACCCTGGCCATTGAGTCACTCGCCTTCAATATTGAGAACTAAGTACTAACAAATGGCGAAATCATGCAGCAGCAGTACCGGCTAGTGATCCTCACAGGTACCCATTTTAACCCCTGGGTGGAGAGGAGTTACGGATCGGAAACACTGAAAGGCGACTCTGAAATTTCCGGGAGGGACCGGGATTTGAATCCGGACCTCCGGATTGGTAGTCACTAGTCAAGTGCGTTACCACTAAACGACCGCACACCACACTCTTCGATTCGTTAAATCATTTGAGAAACTGTTGACGAGTGTCAATCGGCTTGGGCCCTGATGAGACGCCGATTTACTCGTCGACTGATGTTTGCAGACCTGTCAGGTCGCACGTTGTGGACTAAAGATCAATGTCCGAAGACAACGTGTGTTGGCACTATTGTTTGCAAAACATGGCTTACATTATTCATTTCAAACACTTATACAAAATGTGCCTTAAAATTCTACATTTAGCTCCTAACAGTGGCGAATAATATAACGTATGCACATATTGAGGCAAAATGGTTTTGATGACGTAATGTCACGCGATACCAACCAAGAGCTGTTTTTCAATATAACATTAAGCTTATCTGGTGCAGTCTAAGCCAATTTTCCTAATAATTTCTCAAACATCCATCTCCCTAATCTGAGTCTGTGTCTTGAAGCACAAATTGCGATTAATTTTGTCTGGTATCTTCCCTAGCTGCAGGCGACGGAAGGCTTATCGACACTTGCGCAAATATCCCTCGCGCTCAATTTGGAAAATATCTTATTTTACTATAATCCAATCACAATCTATAGGCGCAAAATAAGTTGAGTGTGCACAAAGAGTGTTCAATTATGCATTTCAGATAGAATTTGCAATGTCAAAATGATTTTACCTTCTAAATGATAGCATTGCAGTCAATGGTTTTAAGCATTTAACCATTCCAACGCTGAATGTTAAAATGGGCTACAGTAAAACCTCTCTATAATGGCCACTAAATTACATCAAATATAATGTGTTAAAGACAGGTGGCTGCTTAAAGCAAGGTGAAAGTAAAACAGAACGCTCCTATAGGAGCGTTCTGTTTTACTTTCACCTTGCTCTAAGCAGCCACCTGCCCTAAATACCAACTAATTAACAAACTTTAGTGGCCGTTATAGAGAGGGTTTTACTGTATTCCAAAATTCGAACAAGTCAAACTTTCCGTGAATATTCAGGTATATTTTAAAAGAAAACTGTATCACGACATACAGTGCCGACCATGATGAGAATGCTCCCCTAGAAGTCACCTCATCTGGGTCAACACTGTTTGAATAGGGCATTAGTTACTCGTTGTCTGCACTGGAAGGGTGAATTCAGTTACAAATGTTTTGAATCACTTCAGTATGTATCTGCAGGTTCCACCATGACGTCACAAACAATCTAATGACTAAACAAGACTGGTAGTATTTGTTCCTTACATTCATTATTATGTATACATTACGTATTTGACAGTTTCAATGTAACAAAGTGCAAGAACTGCCCTGACACAAAACATGAAATGTTTTGTTTTCACACGCAATGACAGTGCTGGTTGATAGGTATCATTTCTAAAATACATGTACCGTAAAATCCCGCTAATGCGACCACCTAAAAGAGGTATAATGCAGGTGGTTGCTTAATGCAGGACGAAAGTAATGTAGAAAGCTCCCAGAGGAGCTTTCTGTATTACTTTTGTCCTGCATTAAGCAACCACTTGCTTCTAAAGACACCCATTTTTATTCATTCAGTGGTCGCATTAGAGGGGTTCTACATGTAGGTGTACGCTATAGGCTATTTGATAGTAAACCCATTGGTTTCCAATGTCCCTAAACCAGGCCAAATACAACCGGTAGACAGGCTGAAGGAGCCCTCTGACCAGGGTCTGCACTGTTTACTGAACCCATCGAGGTCAAGGGCTAATTGCAGCAAGTAGCTTGTTTACTGCGCCCCCTCAATATGAATCATGGACGGGTTCCAAAACAAGATCTGGACTGACGGGGTTTAGATCTGGACTGACGGGGTTTAGATCTGGACTGACGGGGTTTAAATCTGGACTGACGGGGTTTGGATCTGGACTGACGGGGTTTAGATCTGGACTGACGGGGTTTAGATCTGGACTGACGGGGACTGACGGGGTTTAGATCTGGACTGACGGGGTTTAGATTTGGACTGACGGGGTTTAGATCTGGACTGGCGGGGCTTAGATCTGGACTGACGGGGTTTAGAACTGGACTGGCGGGTTTAAATCTGGACTGGCGGGGTTTAGATCTGGACGGACGAGGTTTAAATCTGGACTGACGGGGTTTAGATCTGGACGGACGGGGTTTAGATCTGGACGGACGGTGTTTCTTTTAACGATATGGGATTAAATGGGTTAAACTCTACCAGAATATATGTAATATACGTAGTATTAACATTATAGTCAGATAAAACCAGTCATTACTGTCACATGCTATGTTATACTGTTGACAAGCTCCTGGTGTATAACGCCATTGACAAACTAATCCATCATATTGTATTAATCCATTGATTAATCCATTAACTAATCAATCCTATAGTGTATGAAGCCATTGACAAACTAGGCCATCCTAGTGTATGAAGCTAGTGGCACACTCGGCTATTCTAGTGTATGAAGCTAGTGACAAACTCAGCCATCCTGGAGTATGAAGCTATTGCAACACCCAGCACTCCTAGTGTATGAAGCCATTGACAAACTCAGCCGTCCTAGTGAATGAAAACTAAGCGATGCTAGTGTATAAAAGCCATTGACAAACTAAGCCATCCTAGTGTATGACGCTATTAACATACATGTACTCCGGCTATTTTAGTGTATGAAGCTAGTGACAAACTCAGGCATTCTAGAGTATGAAGCTATTGAGACACTCAGCCATCTTAGAGTTGACAAACTCGGTTACTCCTGTTTATGATGATATTGAATAATTCAGTCATCCTAGTGGATGAAACTATTGACAAACTCAGCAATCCTAGTGCATGGACCTATTGACAAACTCAGCCATACCAGTGCATGGAACTACATCTTCGAATGAAAGTGAACAATTGTTGCAGCATTCTCTGTGCCAGTTATTTGTCAACTAAATGTTTGCGGTGTCGGTATCTTACACTCAACTGATTTTACCTCTACCTAATAAGCAAGGTACCAAATCAATAGTGCGTCAGTCCTAGTACAAAACTAACCAGCGCATTCTTTCCACAGCAATCAAAGCTGCACTAGATCGTTCAGAAAAAAACTAATCAACTTTTAAAAGTAATCTGACTAACATGCGAGATTTTAGCATTGTTAAGAACTCTCGTCATTGATTACTAAAGCTACGGGATTGGTGTCTGGTGTATCATTGAATAAGTGTTAATCAGCGTATGTTGATTCATACTGTCTGCAGCTGAATACAATATTGCAAGCGGAGTGTGCATTTCAGTCGTTGTTTGATCATGCAACGGCATCAATTTGAGCAATGGCATGTCAGTGTTCCATATGTTCTAGTTACATAGATTAGCATATTAATGCTACACGGCAGTATCGTATGACTGCACCATTATCAAGTCTAGGTCAAAGACATCTTGACAATTTTTGTTGTGAAATCTCGATAGATGTGTCTAGAAACAGTATGCTCACAATGCTGTTATCTAGAAAATATGCTGATATCTTGTGACAAAATATCTTCTCCAAGTATGGCTTTGGAAGAAAGAAATTACTATTTGACTGACTTAGAGAATAGATGTCTTGAACATGTTTAAAAAACTAGTATCGTACGTACTGAATCTATATTTTGGACAATTAACATAGATGTTGTTTTTTTTAATTTTTGTTTCTTAAATACTGATGTATATACCAAGTATATATTTCATTTCAGTAGTGCGGTGAACAAAACTCTGTTTTTAACATTTCATTGCTAAATTTTCATTTAGAAATAATGGTATCATGAATATTTATCAATTGATGTTTTATAATGACATATATACACTGGACCGTTTGGTACGGACAGAAGCTATAGAAGCAGATCTATATTACATGGACAAACAGGGCAGACCCAGATCAGATATAGGAGTCGTCTGATCTGGGCCTAATCTGTTTACCAAGGCGTGAAAAACGTGTATATAAAGGAAAGGGTTTTCTTTCTGTTATTACTGAACGGGTTGGTTGTAATGAGTTTGACATAACATAGTGACCACCGTGTGTACTTTGACATAACATAGTGACCACCGTGTGTACTTTTACATAACATAGTGGCCACCTTGTGTACTTTTACATAACATAGTGATCACCGTGTGTACTTTGACATAACATAGTGACCACCTTTTGTACTCGAAAGAAAATAACATAGTGACCACCGTGATATAACATTACAATCCGTTTAACCCTGTACCTCTTAGAAACGATTTTAATGCATTAAACATTAGACCCAGATCAGACAGCTCATGTAGGAAGCGTCTGACCAGGATCTACTCTGTTTGCTTAACCCTTTCCCTATTCAATATTCATGTAAGAAATGATGACTTCACGAATATATATTAGTTAAACTTTTACAATGTAAAGTTTTCAATGTAACTTTTTACTTTGACAAAAACTGTAGAATCCAATCTATATAATGTCAAAAGCAAACAAAGCACACCCAGATCAGATGGCTCTTGTAGGACCCAAATGCGTGAAATGCGTTTATATGGCGGAAATGGTAAAGAAGTCGTATAAATATTATTATACCGTATCTTGGCCAAAACATTATCCGTGTTCATGTGCCATTATAAACCTTAATTTAAATAATATTATTACATCATTACTTCTTATATAAATATTCATGAGAGAGGAGGGCTAACTAGCAACAAACAGTGTTCGGTAATTGTTTTGCTATACATTGCTTGGATAGGGTTTCTGCAATCTAAAGGTAACCCTTTACTCTACGAATAATCATGTAAAAATAATGACATACTCAATCAGAATCAACACTATAAATAATGAATAGATATAGTAAATTTTATAATGGTACATGTTGTGAATGGAGTAAAGACTGTACAATCAGATATGTATTGTTTCATAAGCAAACAGATCCGACCCTTATCAGACGGCTCTTATAGGAACCGTCTGATCAGGGTTTACTCTGTTAGCAAATGCGTTCAAATGTGTATTTATGGAGTAAATGATGATAGAAGACTTGGACAGGAGTTTTGCTATCAATAGTTAATTGATTCTTACACAAGTGTGAAGTAATTACGCTCGGCAGGGACGTGGATAGGATTAAATCAATGTGCAGGCCGAATTTAACCCTTTACTCCATGAATATTCATGTAAGCAATAATGACATCCTGACTATTATTTAAATTAATTGTTATAATACCACGTGGATACAGGAAGTTTTGGCTGTGGCAGAAGCTGTAGTCATCATATCTATGTATTTGCAAAGAGAGCAGACCCTGATCAGATGGCTCCTATATCCTAATATTCGCTTCCAAATATTGTCGTCTGCTACTATATTCGTTTGTTTGATACTCTTCCCTTTTCTTTCAAAATCATTACCACAGAAACAAACTGTTTTCATAAGTTATAGATGCGGCATGGGCAGCGTTAAAAGATAAAACATGAAAGCGAGTTCAGTGATTGCTTAAGCACTTTGTTGGATGAATATACATGCAAGACTCCCCCAGTTATAAATATTAATTACAGTAGAACCCCTCTAATGCGACCACTTAATGAACAAACATGGGTGTCTTTATAAACAGGTGATTGCTTAATGCAGGACAAAAGTAATGCAGAAAGCTCCTACAGGAGCTTTCTGTATTTCTTTTGTCCTGCATTAAGCTACCACTTGTATCTAGTACCCAGAATTATTTCTTTTAGGTGGTCGCATTAGCGGGTTTTTATTGTAATTCAATTATTATACAGATATACAAAATAATAAAATGTTTTGCCTTGACAAACATTAGAGATATGTAATATAGTTATAAGACGATGATCAGACACCTGCTAAATTTGATATGGATCTACCCTGTGTACAAATGTGTGAATATAGGTAATATTTCATTTCATTATTGTATAAACATATGAAATAAGAATAGTAGTTGGATTAACTACATATTATCAGATCTGTAACATATAAACAAAATGAGCCATCTGGTCTTAGTCTACTCTAGTCTATGTGTAAATGCTTAAAAAGGCGGTCTAAAGGATTGACAATCGGTGTAGGGAAATAAAATATTCACTGATATACATGCCCCGAAATACTTTAATGTGAAAAGAAAATGGCACATTCATTAATGCATTGTGCACTGGTACAGTGCTCTTAACCCTTTTCTCTTATACAAAAGCCTTTTCACACATTTGCAAACGAGTACACCCAAGACCGCAAGCCAACTGGAAGACTTCCTTACATGAAAATTCCAAATGCGTAGACCGGGCGAAAGAATTAATGCATAATGAAACCAATACAGAAAGCGCATGTTAGAGTTTTCCGTATAGCTTTCAGTCTGCTTTAACCCATTACCTCATAGGCTATCTTTAGATACAACCTCTTTGAATAAATCTACCGAAAAGGAGCATTAAGTAGAGAAAAGGAAAATGTTAGAATTTTGTAATTTGAAACCATTGTAATAAATAGAGCATTTGGTTCTATAGGATCAAATGCTCCATTTATCACAATGGTTTCACAAAGCGACTTCTACAGAGTCGTCAAAAGTCGTCAATATGACGGAATGGGTTAAGCTGCCAGATGTTGTTTGAAAAACCTCTATTTCTTTATTTAATGGTTATTATATAGTGATTTAGTTGTTTTATTGTACATTAGTCTCCCCCACAACTCCTTAGGGAGAATACGGTATGTATTCAGTATCGGACCATCCGGAAACAGTTCGCCTGGTTTTTGTTACAAAAAACATGGCTAGCTTAATGATGTTCCTTATCGATTCGTTTGTTCCTTCTGTTTTCTCTGATGTCCGCTTAAATCAGTGGCTGGCATCTGGTAGCCTACAACTAACGTTTTTGAATTGAACCTTTTGTGATATTTACCCGTTAATGTGACCGAGTATATAAGAGCTTTGCAAACAGTGTTGTCCCAGATCAAAAGTCCCTGAGGGAGGCATTTGACCAGTGCCTGCAATATTGGTCATACACATCATTTTCGTCAGTGATATACATTGTATTTTCATACAGCCTATTGTTTTTTAATTCAGACCAAGACAGACTGGACAGTTTGTCATTATTTACACCTTAGCATTCATCTAAAACTATCAACAAAACAAGTTGCCACTGGACTACTAATATCACTAAGTGTTTTCATGCCGTCATACTAAATTCGTATACCCTTTATTTAACAGTAAGAATGTAACACCTTACTGAAGGAGATTCCAGTCTCATTTTTATATTAATGGGAATTTGATACAATAGGGAACGATTCTTTGACACTTCCCCATATATATACACCTTTTTTCAAATAGAGTAGACCCAGATCAGACGACTCCTATAGGATCTGCTCTGTTTGCTCATGTAATCATAATAGATCTGGCTCAACAGTTGCTACTAATACCAAACCTCCTGCGTGCCAATACCTTTATAAACATTCAACTAATAAATATTCACGATATCATTATATTTTACATGAATATTGAACAGGGAAAGGGTCAATACGGACACGCCCATGACTATAATATAGAATTGTTTCATATAAACAAGTTTTCTGACCACTAAAAAGAATACGTTGGACATTTTCACCAAGCAACTTCATTGCTGCTTATGTCAATAAAATGCATTCCATTTAAATGAGATTTTACAAATACACTTGCCATATCAATATTTAACTGCCCTTTAAACCATGCCCTTATATTGACGCCTTTTTATACCCATTTCCTCATATTGATGCTCTTTGAAGCTTCTGTAACAGTCACATTTTGAAACAACTGTGAAAGTGGTAAAGCTTTTGCTCAATAGGACCAAATGCTCTTTTTATCACAATGACTTTAAAACTACACATAGTAACATTTTCCTTTTTTCTAATAATTGCTCTCTTTTAGTAGATTTATTCAAAGAGGCTGGATCTAAACATATACTATACATATACTATATAGGGAATGGGTTAACACTTTAGCCACCATAGGCGAATCCCTGATAACTTCGCAAACAGTTTGGATCTAGAGGAAGAGGTCGGGTAACTCGACGTCTCCTCAGGATCCAAACTGATCCAAACTGTTAGAGACTGAGTATACTTTTATATAAAACAAGATAAAACAAGACGCCACTTTTAAACCTCAAGGAGACCATAATCTTAGCAGATGACCATTATTTGGCACCGAAAGGGTTAACCCTTTCTTCCATTGGCTATTTTAGACCCAACCTCTTTGAATGAATCTACCGAAAAGGAGCGTTTACCAGAGAAAAGGAAAATGCTATGATTGTGTAGTATAGAAACCATAATTGTGATAAATAGAGCATTTGCTCCTTTGGACCAAATGCTCTATTTATCACAATGGTTTCAAGAAGTGACTATTACAGAGGCGTAGAAAGGCGTATTTATGGAGGAAAGGGTTAAACAGTGTTTATTATCTGAAGATGGAATATGTTTAACGACCGTAGTCTAAGTCTTGTTTAAGTTTATCAGCTAGAATTGTGCGACAGACCGAGTCACTGAGTGAAATGAGAACGATAAAAATAACTTCATAAAAATAAAACACTCAATTCAAGGATACATTTACTGCATATGATCTGACCAGAGCGGCATGTATTTCAGTCGTCCATTCCTCTCTGAAAGTCGATCCTCTATGAGCCGGTTGCGCAATTACGAGAATGTGCGAATAGCAAGATGATATAGAAACTCTACAATGTTATTGTCAGATGAAAAAAAAATCTTACAGAATGGAGCACTGCAATGAAAGTTCACCCATGGTGATAACTTGTCCGTCAAAATTGATAATGAGAGGATTAAATTTCTCTAATAAAAATTCCCTGCAGAAATCGTTAACACGTTTACTGGGTCGTTTGATCAGTTCAGTTTTCATAACTGATTTAATCCTTTCACTGCGGCAAACCAGTCACTGATGCCATTTGCAACCAGTGTAGACCCAGATGAAAGGGCACCTACAGGAACACTCTCATCTAGTTCTGCACTGTTAATTTGTGAAACATCCAGTACAGAAAATATTTTTGATGGCTATGTGGTTCAGGAACCAATGATTTATAAGAAAGTAAGGCGCATAGCTGGATCCAATTGTAATGTACACACGGTGGCTAGAGGCGTCGTTGGGCATGTTCCCCGGAAAATTATGTTATGCTAGATAGCTGTAGGTGGATTTTGGAGTATATTTCAGCATTATTTCACGGCACAGATAACCGAATCAAGACATTTAAACCATTCTCTCATTTATCGCCAACCTCTTTATATTTACCAATGTTTTGAGCAATAGACTTTTAAACGTAAACAAATAAATAAATAATAATAAATAACTACATAAATAAAATGAATAAAAAAAATAGAAGAAAAGATCAACAATATGTGTTTGTGAAACAGCAAGCCCCCGATATGACCTTTAATTTTGATGTATGACCTTAACCTTAATAAGTCACCCCTAAAATGTTCGCCTCCATAAGTTACACATGCATGTCAAGTTTGAAGTATGTATGTGCAATGGCGGCAAAATCATCGTCAACATTAAAGTTGGGGACAAACAGGACAAACCACCAAACCAACCAACAGACAGAGCAAAAGTAAATATGAGTTTGACCTAGATGAATTATCTTGACCTTAATAAGTCACCCGTACACATTTTTCACTTTAAGTTGCACATACATGCCAAGTTTGAAGTATGTATGTGCAACGGCGACAAAATTATCGCCAATGTTAAAGGTGTGGCAGACAGACAAACCAACCAACCAACCAACAGACAGAGCAGAACCAATATGTCCCTGATTACAGATCTGAGGGGGCATACAAATAAAAACAAAGTAAAACATAAAACACACAGAAGTATGGTTATATTATTGAATTAGAAATACAGTAAGTCTTAAGCATCCGTCAAAAAGTATGTGTCTAATTATTGGTCTGTAAGGCAGGTGGTAACTTAATGCAGTTCAAAAGGAGCTTTTTGCAGTGCGTATGCCCTGCATTATTCTACTATAATATGACAAACTACTATTGGTTGGACACTGTGGGCTAATTAATGTATCTCTCAGTGACTGACAGGTAAATGAAATAATCAGGAACACAGTCAGATCGATAAATCCGAACTCTGTTCGTGCTATGGAATGATGTTAACTCTTTCGCTGCCATTTTTGAGGTCTACAAACATTGTCGACTGCTTCAATTTTCCATTTTTATTTTTCTTCATTTTTGTTTCAAGAAACAGTCACAGTAACAAACAGTTTGGATCCTGATGAAACGCCGAGTTAGTTGGTGTCTCATCTGGGTCCAAACTGTTTGTATAGGTAATCACAGATGCGACATTGGCAGCGAAAGAGTTAAGAGCAGGCTTTGAAATCAATATTATACGAATGGGAGTTATTAGTTAAAACCACTTACTGATGTTAGCTTACTTGTTTTAACTCTTTATTCCATGAATATGTAGTTAAAGAAATAATGACATAATGAATATTAATAAGCTAAATGTTTATAATGGCATATATTAAATACAATTTATTTTTCGCTATGACAGAAATTATACAATCAGATCTATTCCATAAGAATATAGAAAAGAATGTCCTGATACGTCGACACCTACAGGAGTCCTCTGATCTGGGTCTTCTTTGTTTTTAAAGGCGTTTAAAGGCGTTTATATGAAGTAAAGGATTAAGATACAAACGGCAACATATTGTGCCTGATTCTAGAAAGTATTTATGTTATACTCAACAGAAAACAGCAATGGCAGCAGCAGCAGCAACAACAACATTAGCATTAACAACAACAACAACAATAACACCACAACCAACATCAAGAAATGTTGTAAATAAATATTCTCGATACCTGTTTCAAGAAAATGGAAATATTATGTAAAATACACACCGGCTATTATACATTTATCGATATTTCGCAATTGATAGAATGATATAATTGGTATTTGCAATACGAAATTGTTCAGTAAATAGATAGTTAGATAGATAGATAATTTTATATCGATATGATGTTCATAATCATAGCCATGTGTTATGAATCATGCCAGACACAGCACTATCAAGGATGACAAAAATAGAAAACCATCCCTTATTTTCATTGTGGTGGCCTGGCACACAGAGGCATGAAACAAGGTTAAATATAATACAGTGGTGGCCTGGCACACAGAGACATGAAACAAGGTTAAATATAATACAGTGGTGGCCTGGCACTCAGAGACATGAAACAAGGTTAAATATAATACAGTGGTGGCCTGGCACACAGAGACATGAAACAAGGTTAAATATAATACAGTGGTGGCCTGGCACACAGAGACATGAAACAAGGTTAAATATAATACAGTGGTGGCCTGGCACACAGAGGCATGAAACAAGGTTAAATATAATACAGGAAACCTCGGTAATTGGAAGTTTTAGTATAGGAGAATTTAATTATATACTCCATGAATACGCTTTTCTATGCCTTTGCAAACAGAGTAGACTCGGATCAGACGGATCTTGCAGGAGCCGTATGACCAGAGTCTGCTCTGTTTGCTTATCAATTGATACAGATATTATTGTTCTGCCAAGACCGACTAGTCCTGTGTTCATGTGCTATAATAAAACATAATCTAATAAATATTCATGATGTCATTATTACCTGAATTAAATCCTTTTAGGCAGTTGTATGTTTAATTCAGGCTGCAAGACATGCACAAATCTCCCAGAGGAGCCTTCTGCATGACTTTCATCCTGCTTTAAGCTGCCACCTGTCTTAAAGATCAATAACGATACGTATTTGAGTGTCGGATAATCGAGGTATTTTCTGTCCTTTAATTTATGTGAAAGAATATTTGTAATGAAATACTCCAATATGCACGTTGGAAAGGATTATTTTGAACATTAATAATAAAATCAACCCGAATTACAATAATGAAAGACTAAGAAACCAAACATTTGCCTCAAATGTCAAATATATTAAGAACGAATCACTGTAAACATATAAATACTTTAACTCAAAAAGCTAGAAACTTAATTAGGATTTTAAAAAGTGGTATTTTACAACCCTTTTTCACTGATTTGTTACCTTTTCCCTCATATAAATTCCTTTTTCACGTCTTTGAAGACTCTCCTCATATCAGGAGCCTCCCGTAGAAGCAGTCTGTCTGTTCAGGATGTTCTCTGTTTCTGTCTGTTCAGGATGTTCTCTGTTCGCTTGAAGCAGTCTGTCTGTTCAGGATGTTCTCTGTTTCTGTCTGTTCAGGATGTTCTCTGTTCGCTTGAAGCAGTCTGTCTGTTCAGGATGTTCTCTGTTTCTGTCTGTTCAGGATGTTCTCTGTTCGCTTGAAGCAGTCTGTCTGTTCAGGATGTTCTCTGTTTCTGTCTGTTCAGGATGTTCTCTGTTCGCTTGAAGCAGTCTGTCTGTTCAGGATGTTCTCTGTTTCTGTCTGTTCAGGATGTTCTCTGTTCGCTTGAAGCAGTCTGTCTGTTCAGGATGTTCTCTGTTTCTGTCTGTTCAGGATGTTCTCTGTTCGCTTGAAGCAGTCTGTCTGTTCAGGATGTTCTCTGTTTCTGTCTGTTCAGGATGTTCTCTGTTCGCTTGAAGCAGTCTGTCTGTTCAGGATGTTCTCTGTTTCTGTCTGTTCAGGATGTTCTCTGTTCGCTCGAAGCAGTCTGTCTGTTCAGGATGTTCTCTGTTTCTGTCTGTTCAGGATGTTCTCTGTTCGCTTGAAGCAGTCTGTCTGTTCAGGATGTTCTCTGTTTCTGTCTGTTCAGGATGTTCTCTGTTCGCTTGAAGCAGTCTGTCTGTTCAGGATGTTCTCTGTTTCTGTCTGTTCAGGATGTTCTCTGTTCGCTTGAAGCAGTCTGTCTGTTCAGGATGTTCTCTGTTTCTGTCTGTTCAGGATGTTCTCTGTTCGCTTGAAGCAGTCTGTCTGTTCAGGATGTTCTCTGTTTCTGTCTGTTCAGGATGTTCTCTGTTCGCTTGAAGCAGTCTGTCTGTTCAGGATGTTCTCTGTTTCTGTCTGTTCAGGATGTTCTCTGTTCGCTTGAAGCAGTCTGTCTGTTCAGGATGTTCTCTGTTTCTGTCTGTTCAGGATGTTCTCTGTTCGCTTGAAGCAGTCTGTCTGTTCAGGATGTTCTCTGTTTCTGTCTGTTCAGGATGTTCTCTGTTCGCTTGAAGCAGTCTGTCTGTTCAGGATGTTCTCTGTTTCTGTCTGTTCAGGATGTTCTCTGTTCGCTTGAAGCAGTCTGTCTGTTCAGGATGTTCTCTGTTTCTGTCTGTTCAGGATGTTCTCTGTTCGCTTGAAGCAGTCTGTCTGTTCAGGATGTTCTCTGTTTCTGTCTGTTCAGGATGTTCTCTGTTCGCTTGAAGCAGTCTGTCTGTTCAGGATGTTCTCTGTTTCTGTCTGTTCAGGATGTTCTCTGTTCGCTTGAAGCAGTCTGTCTGTTCAGGATGTTCTCTGTTTCTGTCTGTTCAGGATGTTCTCTGTTCGCTTGAAGCAGTCTGTCTGTTCAGGATGTTCTCTGTTTCTGTCTGTTCAGGATGTTCTCTGTTCGCTTGAAGCAGTCTGTCTGTTCAGGATGTTCTCTGTTTCTGTCTGTTCAGGATGTTCTCTGTTCGCTTGAAGCAGTCTGTCTGTTCAGGATGTTCTCTGTTTCTGTCTGTTCAGGATGTTCTCTGTTCGCTTGAAGCAGTCTGTCTGTTCAGGATGTTCTCTGTTTCTGTCTGTTCAGGATGTTCTCTGTTCGCTTGAAGCAGTCTGTCTGTTCAGGATGTTCTCTGTTTCTGTCTGTTCAGGATGTTCTCTGTTCGCTTGAAGCAGTCTGTCTGTTCAGGATGTTCTCTGTTTCTGTCTGTTCAGGATGTTCTCTGTTCGCTTGAAGCAGTCTGTCTGTTCAGGATGTTCTCTGTTTCTGTCTGTTCAGGATGTTCTCTGTTCGCTTGAAGCAGTCTGTCTGTTCAGGATGTTCTCTGTTTCTGTCTGTTCAGGATGTTCTCTGTTCGCTTGAAGCAGTCTGTCTGTTCAGGATGTTCTCTGTTTCTGTCTGTTCAGGATGTTCTCTGTTCGCTTGAAGCAGTCTGTCTGTTCAGGATGTTCTCTGTTTCTGTCTGTTCAGGATGTTCTCTGTTCGCTTGAAGCAGTCTGTCTGTTCAGGATGTTCTCTGTTTCTGTCTGTTCAGGATGTTCTCTGTTTCTGTCTGTTCAGGATGTTCTCTGTTTCTGTCTGTTCAGGATGTTCTCTGTTTCTGTCTGTTCAGGATGTTCTCTGTTTCTGTCTGTTCAGGATGTTCTCTGTTTCTGTCTGTTCAGGATGTTCTCTGTTTCTGTCTGTTCAGGATGTTCTCTGTTTCTGTCTGTTCAGGATGTTCTCTGTTTCTGTCTGTTCAGGATGTTCTCTGTTTCTGTCTGTTCAGGATGTTCTCTGTTTCTGTCTGTTCAGGATGTTCTCTGTTCGCTTATGAAATTATAACTCTACAGTTTGTACCAATATAAAAATACTGTGTACACGTGACCATGTAAAAATGCTGTGTACACATGACCATGTAAAAACATCTGCTAATAAATATTTATAATGTCATTATTTCTTACATGGTTATTCAACAGGGAAATGATTAATAAAACAATGGACTAAATTCCACAGTTTATATTCTGAGAAAGAAAATGATTTTAACCCCAAACCTTTAGATTTTCACTAGTACGTGTGCTATATATGTATAAACAGTCTTGTATTATAATGTGTTTGTTCAAATAATCAGGAGATTAATTCGCTGTGATATTGAAGACATAATATGACATATGGTATTATGTTCCACTCTTTTACAGGCAGGTAGCCTGATCAGAGAAATAAGGTTTTCTGGATCGATATAAGACCTAATAGTATGTTAATATCTTTCAGACAGGCGGCAGCTTAATGCAGGTTGAGAATCATGCAGAAAGCTCCTATAGGAGCTTTCTGTATGACTTTCAACCTGCATTTAGCCGCAACTTGCCTAAACATCTGTTTTAAAATTCTAGTTTGGAAAGGTTTTACTGTATTTTGAGTAACGTCTCCACTATTGTATATTAAATTGTACTATATACTACTAATTTATACATTTTGAGGACCTCATTGAAGATTGGCTATTACCAAATGTGTTCCCTCATTTAACAAAGCCCTTATTATTATTATTTTCATAATTATTACACAAACTTGGACATTTTGAACACTGAAACAGAATGTTTAGTTCATTACAAAGTACAATGTACATAATACATGTACTAAAATTGAAAACACATTTGTAAACACACATGTAACGAGATTTGTGATTCTAGACAGGTATCTAGAGTATTCGTGTTTGTATTTTGCACAGTTCCCTGCTGTTTGTAAATACTTATAATTAAATGAAGCTTTAACCCGCTGAAACGAAACCCTTTCCCTTATGTAAGAGCATTTTGATGCATCTGCAAACAAAGCAGATCCAGATCAGACGGCTCCTATAGGAGCCGTCTGATCAGGGTCCGCTCTGTTTGCTTATGGTGTAATATAGATCTGATTCTACAGCTTCTGCCTGAGCCAAACTGTTATGTGTTCATATGCCATTATAAAAAATAATAATCTTATTAGAATTCATGACGTCATTATTTCCTGCATGAATATTCATCAGGGAAAGGGTTAAGCGGCCATAAAATTAAATTGAGATATAATCATGGGTATGTAAGGCAGGTAGTAGCTTAATGCAGGTCAGAAGTAATGCAGAACGCTCCTATATAAGTTTGTTTCATTACTGTTGACCTGCATTAAGCAACACCTGTTTTTTAAAACAATGAATGGCCGCTTAGGACATGTTCTACTGTATTCAAGTTTGGCTACTTCCGGTTCCATCAGTTTTTGAGAAACTACTGACATTTAGTACCATGGCACAAGCTTTTGAGAAACTGTTGACCAAGTGTGAAACAGCTTGCACTCAAGTTACCCGAGGATTTATCTTGGTGCTAGCTGTTTGCCAATTCGACTAAGTCTTCGTTAGCGGGATGTTAGTTAATTAAGATATTGTATTTACTTCATGTGATAAATCTGTTGGCAACATAGTTTTAATTTTGGTCTCCATTTTGGAATGCACTTGAACTTTATCCAATCAGAATTTACTAATTCTGAGAGATTGAGACTGCTTTCTTCTTGGTTACTAATTTTGAAAGGTTGTCACTGGTTTGTTGGTTACCAATCCTGGGAGACTGACACTGCTTTCCTGGTAACTAATCTTGAGAGACTGACGCTGGTTCATTGGATAATAATCTTGGGAGATTTATGCCGATGTCTTGGCTACTAATCTTGGGAGATTGATACTGATTTCTTGGTTACTAATCTTGAGTTCTTGGCTACTAATCTTGGGAGGCTGACACTGCTTCTTGGTTACTGATCTTCGGAGATCGTGTATCCTTCACCGTTTTTTTGGTTACTTATACTGAGATTTAGAGGCAGTGACTTTAAACGGTTTAGAGCTCATGCTTCACTTTTCATATAATCTAGTTCATTAACCCTTTCCCTCATGAATATTTAAACAAGAAGTCTAGCCATCTTGCATATTAATTAGATGGGTTTTATAATAGCTTTTTTTCAGACAAGGCACAAACTGTAGATCAGACGGCCCGCAGATTTGTATCTGTGGCAACGGATTGCTCTAAATATATTGCTAATGATGTATTTCATTCAGTACTAAAATCAGTTAGATGTGTTCTGTTTTGCATTTGATTGCAAATTACAGTAAAACCCCACTAATGCGACCACCTAAAAATGGTATAATTATGTGTGCTAGATGCAGGTGGTAGCTTAATGCAGGACAAAAGTAATGCAGAGGAGCTTTCTGTATTACTTTTGCTCTGCATTAAGCAACCACCTGCTTATAAAGACAACCATGTATATTTATTAAGCGATCGCATTAGAGGGTTCTACTGTAGTTGGATCGAAGCTCCAAGCTGTTTGACACTCTATCAGTGGTTTATTAAACGTCTAACGAAATCGGAAGTAGTAAAAATGGCACAAGATCCACTTTCAAACAGACATTATTTTTCAAACAGCCGGTTTAAGGTTAATAGAATCACACCCCTTTCATGTTACAAATGTGCTTTCATTGCGTAGATTTGGTTTGTTTCAATATGTGCAATTTCGTAATGGCATATGATGGTAAAGTACGCATAATAACAATCGTATTTGCCTACAGCGTTTAAATGTCTGGATCGCATTATTAATGAATTTAGGTTATTATTGCACGTTTGACACTTCTTGGCCTTTTTAGTGTCGCAGTGCCCTAAATGATGTTGATGTTGGACAAGCAATGAACAGCTCTATGAAGGTGGTGAGCGAGCCAGCATTTCATTTGTGCTTCTGGTGAAGCTATGCAGTGTCGTGTGTCATTTCCACATTTCCTGACTTCTATTCTATATGTTACCCTTTACCTCATGACAATTTATGTAAGAAATACTGACATCGCTATTTACTGCTTAGTTGACCTTTAATAATGGTATATTAAAATAAGTTGTTTGACTGCCTGTTGTGCAGTTGTTCGAGTACAGTTCCAAATTGGTAGATTTGTTTCGAAATGGCTAGGTATGTGCAGCTTTTATACATTGATTTTCACTCTTCTCAGATCGTCCAATCACTATCCAGTTTCACAGTAGTACCCAACTCCTCCCATCCACCCATCAATCCGTCCATCGATCCGTCCATCGATCGATCGATCGATCGATCGATCGATCCATCCATCCATCCATCCAACTGTCCGTCCGATTCATCCAGTACTTCTAGAAAGTATAATATTTTGCCATACATAACTTATAAAACCACTCTCGATGTCGGCATGTGCTGCTTATTGATGTAATAGGATTTCTGAGTGTCCCTCCCCAACACAGTGAAGTATAGGTAACATTTCTAGTGCATCATTCCAACAGCAATGCTTGTCAAGTCGTGAAGACAGGATAAAGCAACAGATGAACGTGCATACTCAAGTACTAAAATTGTCAGAAACTGGTCAGAAAGTGAATTTGAAACGTTCTAACCATTTCCCTGTTATATTCAATATTTCAATACATACTGAACATTCATGGAAAAATAGATATACTACATTTTGGAAATGCATTGTATAAACTATAGGAGCCGTGTAATCTGGGTCTACTCTGTTTGCAAATGTGTTAAAAGCGTTTCTATGAAGGAAATGGTTAACGCAGGCATTACGAGTCCACTTGAATTCTTGAACTATGTTGTTTATAGCATAATACAACCTGCGCAAATATGTTAGAACTGAAAATGCATCGGCCGTTGATATCAAATATACAACAGTTCAACTTTGGATAACTCGAACTTCGTGATAACTCGAAGTAAAAGTTCGGACTTTCAAAAACATACAGAACAGACCTGTTCTAAAACCCTATGCACATCTAGAAACACATGTGACAGCTTAATGCAGGTCAGCATTACTTTAGACCTGCATTAAGCTGTGAACTTGAGAAATTGTTCAGATTAAGAAATCGGATGACTCGAACCCCTGTTATCTCGAAGTTATTTGTATGGTAGCTTGAAGTTCTCGAGATATCGAAGTAGACATGTATATGGTTTTGCTAGAACTGAGGAAGTTATTTATCGGCCGTTGATGTCACATTTAATATATATTTATCGGCCGTTGGTGTCACATTGAATATAGATCTATATTTATCGACCCTTGATGTCACATATACTGTGTGTTTGCTAGAAACTGAGGAGGTTCATAATCGACCGTTTCACACACATTACGTTGGCGTAACATATAAAATGCATCTATTTGGCCGTTGATATGATATAAAATATACATTTGCTAGAAACTGAGGAAGTTATTGAACTTATTGCTGTCAGTTTCTGAATGTTAAACTAGTTTCCATTTTAATCTTTGCCACTCTTCCTTTTTTCACACGTGAAAGCATTTGCAAAAAGCTTGAACCAAGATGAAATGTCAAATATTTCAAGTAACCAGGCGGTCTCTAAGGGGTTAATAATGTTTGTAACAAAAACAACACTCTTTTAATCTGGAAACTGAAAATTAGTGAATGCAAATGTGACTTTTCTAACCTGTGCATTTCCCTTTACTTGATAGAACACATTTTAAGTCGGGTCTGGCAGTAGAGGTGAAAAACATCATCGATTGTTAGATATGTTTAGCCTCTGCAGACGCCAAGTAGCCGGTGTGAGCTAAATAATTAAAGGAAACTGGTGTAATTTGTATCGCCTTTATTTGACTGAGTATTTTTGTGCGTCTAGGAATGGCCAATGTTACCACATATTTAGATTTCGTGTAAATTAGTCTTACCCTTTATATGTTTAACCTGTCTGATTGTAGAAACACCTGCTTAACCCATTACCTCATACGCTATTTTTAGATACAACCTCTTTGAATTAATCTACCGAAAAGTAGCATTAATTAGAGAAAAGGAAAACTTTAGAATGTTGTAGTTTGAAACCATTGTGATAAATAGAGCATTTGCTCCTATAGGAGCAAATGCTCTATTTATCACAATGGTTTCACAAAGTGACATTTACAGAGTCGTCAAAAGTCGTCAATATGAGGGAAAGGGTTAACACTACACTCCATAAATACGCATTTATTATGCATTTTCCAACAGTACACACACACTTCAGACGGTCCCTGTACGAACCGTCCGATCGGGGTCTGCTGATCTGATTCTACAGTTTTTATCAGGATTAAAACGTTTTCTTATTTATATGCCATTATAAGTATTAACCTAATTTATATTCGTATATTCATTCGCTCTTATTGAATATTCATAGAGTAAAGGGTTAAGTCAAAAGTACTCTTCATTTGAAACCTATTCCTCAGTATGATGTACAGTAAAACCCCGCTAATGCGACCACCAAAAAGAGGTATAATTCTAGGTTGTAGAGGCAGGTGGTAGCTTAATGCAGGACAAAAGTAATGCAGAAAGCTCCTAGAGGAGCTTTCTGCATTACTTTTGTCCTGCATTAAGCAACCACCTGCTTATAAACACAGATATGTTTATTCATTAAGTGGTCGCATTAGAGGGGTTCTACTGTATTTACAAAAAAAACCTAAGATTCCGTGTCATACTTATTTTAATGTAGCGATTGAACAATGTCCTTTTCTATGAATCGTGTGATAGTAGAGGTTAACTAAAAAGAACAAACATGATATAGTTGATCTTCGATATCTCGAACTCGGATAACTAGGGGATAGATAACTCAATGTAAAAATTCGATCCTTCCAAAAGTTACAAAACAGAAATGTTCTAAGATGTATCACTATGCATACCTAGAAACACACGTGACAGCTTAATACATGTTTAAAGTAGACTTTAGACCTGGATTATGCTGTGAACTTGGGGAATTATCTAGATTAGAAATTGGACGACTTAAACTTCTTTTCGAGCAGTTTGTATGGTCCCTTGAAGTTCGAGATATCGAAGTTCAATTGTATTTTAGCCAAACATTTACTAAGAAGAATTATGATTATAAAGGTATTAGCCCGTCTGTATAGTATGCAAGATACAAGATACAAGAAGCTTTATTTAACGTCGGTTGTACCAATAAAATAACATTAGCATATAGCTATTTGCCGACATTTAAACAAAAACATTAACATATCAAAAAGTAAAACAAAGAGAAGGTATGTATTCTTAAAGATAAACACAGTGAAATTAGCCCGTCTGTATATTATGCGTATGTATGTTTAAAGATAAACACGGTGAAATTAGTCCGTCTGTATAGTATGCGTATGTATGCTTAAAGATAAACACAGTGAAATTAGTCCGTCTGTACAGTATGCGCATGTATGTTTAAAGGTAAACACAGTGAAATTAGTCCGTCAGTATATTATGCGTATGTATACTTAAAGATAAACACATGTATACTTAAAGATAAACATAGTGAAATTAGTCCGTCCGTATAGTATGCGTATATATGCTTAAAGATAAACAAAGTGATATTAGCCTTTGGCCATTGATAAAGGTGCGCACTCAAATGCTAAAATAGTCATTTCTCTATCAAACACTATAGTGTGACCACCATTTAGCATCATCTCGAAGAAACGATTCTAACGAGTGGTCACAGCATAGAGTTTGGTGGCGACAGAAAGGGGCTACTCTTAAAAGTGTTTCATATGCGCAGATGTTCGAATCCTCTTTGATACATATCATGTTCTGTGAATATGTTTCTCTGAAAGAACTTGCTTTGCTTTGTCAACTTGTTCTGCTTTTACAATTTTGTTTTCAGCTGGAATATGGGATATCTTAATGCATATTACCTTTTTACTGTATGTATAGATTTTAAATATTTGTTTTAAAATTGTGAAACTGATTTTTAATTTGATTTAATTTGAACATGCTCACTACTACAGATACATAATACAATATGTTTAACCCTTTACTCCATGAATATTCATGTGCGAAATGATGACAGCATGAATATTAATAAGATTAATTCTTAAAATGGCATATTAAAACGATTTTTGCCAAAACGGAAACTGTAGAATCATACCTATATTATTCCATAAGCAAAAAGAGCAGACCCTGGTCCTATAGGAACCGTCTGATCTAGGTTGACTCTGTTTGCAAAGGCAAAGGCAAAGACGTATTTATTCAGTATGGAATAAAGGGCTAATTTTCACAATAAAAATTACTACGAAAAAATTACAATTTGTTCCCCTCGGCGGTTGTAAGCGTTGCTTTATTATGACAAGATACATAAAAATCGTTCTCGGGAAATAGCACAATGCATAAAATTGCATGACAATCACTCTAACAATTGTTTCAATCTCCCGGATCCATGTTGCAATCTCCGGTAGCTAAAAACATACATTTCAGACACAATACCTCCAGTTAAATAAAAATCTTAGACGATCTAGTTTGCAGTATTTACATTTTTTAGAAATAAAATGTGTGTTTTAATATATATCTAATGTCTATACACTATTTAAGTAAGAGGTAACATGTTAAAAGCCTTTTTAAATGTTTTGCTGTTATTGTTTTCAATTTACGGAGTTTTTCTATCAGTCAGGAGATGAGGATGGTGTTTTTCGAGATCGAAGGACGAACAACTATGTTTTCTTTAGATTGAAGCAGCATATACAGTACATAGTAACTGGTTTCAAATTGTAATATGCAAATGCCATCAATTACCAACTGTTTGATTAGTCAAATATGTGAACTCACAGCTCTTTAACCCTTACAACGCTGACTTTTCAAAAGGATTATTCCAAAATTAAAACAGGTCAATCTTATGGTGAATACTTAGGGTTTTTTGATTTTTCTAAAGAAAAGTAAAGTGTAACATGACAAACAGTGCAGACCCTGATGAGAGGGCTTCTCTAGGAGCCCTCTCATCTGGATCTACAATGTTTGCAAATTAGATTAGTGACTCGTGTCCCGCAGAGTAAGGGTTCAATTTGGGGTATATATAAAAAATCAAGTTCAGGAACTGGCCATGTGTGTTGAGATTATTTATCTTTTCGCATCCTCTGTACTTTATTCCTAATGATTTGGAATTGTAAATGTTTAGGTTCCTATAGGGTACTTTGTCCAAATAAGCAACTTCATTTCTGAGGTATTCTACTGAAATATCACGTTCTTAGAGTGACGGCACTGTGACACCACTGGCTTAGAGTGAGTGAGTTGGGTTTTACGGTACTGCGACATCACTGGCTTAGAGTGAGTGAGTTGGGGGTTTTGGCACTGCGACACCACTGGCTTTGCGTGAGTGAGTTGGGGTTTACGGCACTGCGACACCACTGGCTTTGCGTGAGTGAGTTGGGGTTTACGGCAGTGCGACACCACTGACTTTGAGTAATTTAAGTGCAGAGGAAAGGAGAACACGTATGCCCAAGTTGTACAGTTTTGTAGTTGTCATAAAATGAAAATATATTTATATGCTGTATATATTGTACAAAAATAGTATACGTGTATATTGTACATGTATACTATACGTATACAAAGTAATTTTTATGCCTGCATTTCGTGGATTTAATTTTTACATCTCATTTGAAGACATGGAAATATACATTATATATGTCTTAGTAAACTGTTAGTGCTACGCAAAAGATCGATAACAGGTCAGTAATAATTTTGTTCGTCTTGAAGTCTTCGTAAATAGTAAATGAACTAGCATAACATAACATAACATAACAGAGCAAAATGTTTCATAAACATTTAAGTTGCAGTGAGTGAGTGTTATTGCCCATCTGTGTCTATTCTCCATAAGACCATATTCTTTATGTAAAACATTACACCATGTTTGTAGGTAGATTTGTGCAATGAAGTCTCGGTACGACCACTCATAACTTTAAAAAAGTATTACAGTAAAACCCCGCTAATGCGACCACCAAAAGGATGTATAATAATTATTATGGGTCTTAAATGCAGGTGGTAGCTTAATGAAGGTCGAAACTTATGCAGAAAGCTCCTGCAGAAGTTTTCTGCATAACTTTCGACCTGCATTAAGCAACCACGTGTTTTGAAGGCATTTATTCCATTCATAAAGTGGTCGCATTAGAGGGGTTTTACTGTATTTCAAATTGTGTAAACAAGTGACAACAGTTCTATTATGCCCTGCATTAACCCTTTCCTCCATAAATACGCCTTTCTACGCCTCTGTAAAAGTCAACTGTTGAAACCATTGTGATAAATAGAGCATTTGCTCCTATAGGAGCAAATGCTCTATTTATAACAATGGTTTTAAACTACAACATTCTAAAACAATCCTTTTCTCTAGTTAATGCTCCTTTTCGGTAGATTTATTTAAATAGGTTGTATCTAAAATAGCCTATGATGTAATGGGTTAAGCAACGACATGATTTTACTGATTCCTACTCTAATGAAATATGTGGTCATTATAGCGAGAGTTTACTGTATATATTATCTGCTCCAACTTTGTACAAAATGAGACGCGTGAGCCTGCTGGAATGAAGTGTTTAAGCTGGGTGTCTCTAAGAGTTATCGAGATATCGTTGTTGCCAAATACCACACAGAAACTAATGGCGCTGTCATAAAACGATGCTTTACATGCTGGGTGTAAATGGGTACAAAACAATTTCCAATGCGTTCTCTTTTGTCAGCTTCCTCGTTTCATGGTTGTTATACATTAGAGCGACATGGCTGTCAATACTATGAACGGAAATAGAGAATCTGCACAAACTACTATAACTTACAGTGCCAAGAGTTCCTCCAAGTTTTATTACTCCTATATGTCACCATTCCATTCCTTGTATAACCCTTTCACAGAAACACATTTCCACGCCTTTGAAAACACAGTAGACCCAGATTAAACGTCTCCTTTAGGAGCCGTCGGATCAGGGTCTGCTGCATTTGCTTATGGAAACTATGGATCTGATTATACAGTTTCTACTAATGCCAAACAATTTTATTTACATATGCCAATAGAAAAACATCGCCAATAAGTATTCATCATGTCATTAATTTCTTACATGGTTATTCAATAGAAAAAGTCTTAGAGTAAGAGTGTAGCACACTGATCCTCATTAAATTGCACATTTGAGTTTGCGTTCGTCGTTTGAGGTAAATGTATGGGTGAATTTGAATATAAATCGCTTTGTTTTAGCAGCTGTGGTAACTTTTATTTGTAAACTATGGAAACTCTTATATGCTTTATTTGCAATGTCATGGTCAGTGAAACTAAATGTCTAGTAAGACAGGTATGTTCAATTTAGGTAGTTTGTGCCATCTGCTTCTTAGGGACAATATTTCCGTCGTTCGCCCGTCAATCTGCCTGTCTGTCTGTCACCCTATCTTTTGTTACACAATGTCCTTTGTTAGGCTTTCAGCAGGTGACGCATCTCTTCCTGTGAACATTCTGATTTAAGCTTCAGTCTTTAGTTTTATATCGTTTTCGAACTTCTGTTTTTAAGTTGATCTGTAATTTGCTTCTAGCCACCAGCAAATACACACTACAAGCACGCTACATAAGGAGTGCATGTGTCGTGTTGGAGAGTCTCTATTCTGATATCTAATTTTTCTTGTTTAACGTTTTGTCCTGCTGCAGACATTGCAAACATACGATATATTCAATTTCACACAGCAAAAAGGTTATACAGGAAATATATTGCATTCAGTGATTGTGTAATATCCTTTGGAAAATATAAAAGTAAAGCAATTTCCACTGAGATGACAAGGCAGAAATTAGCTTCTGAGTGACAAAGCCTCCTAGACGTCTGATTGTATTCTGTCTGGCATTCAAAGGTAGATATTTGCAAAGGAGATACACACTTAAGTGCCAAATGATTGAAGTGAAGGTACACAAACATGGCTGACGTCATATTGATTTTGTAGGCTACGTTTCATTCAGTATATCAGAGCTATAGATAAAGGTGTTATTTCAAATACTAATTACGTCATTTCTGCACCAAAACCATATGTTATGAATACAGACTGATCACAACATTGTATTTGGTAGAGAAACAGAAGATCATTCCTTGATCAATTTTCTCCTACTGTCGCAATTTGATGCCTCTGTAAAAGTCATTTACGCCCCATAGGAGCAAATGCTGTATTTATCACAATGGTTTCAAAACTACACACTTCTAAATATTTCATTTCCCCTAGTAATTGCTCCTTTTCGGTAGATTTCAAAGACGTTGGGTATAAACACAGTCTAGGAGAGAATGGGTTAAAACATTTAATTTATGCATCTTATCTATTCATCTATTTCATACAGTGAAATAGTGACCAATGTTAAGTGTATGTAAAGTTACAAAGGGAAGCAATCTTTTCTTAACAGTATTTTTTCGTCTGCTAATTATCATGGGTGAGGAGAAGAAGCGTTTTTACAGTATTTCAAAGGAATTATTTGTAGTGTAAAACAATATATAGAGGTAGTTAGGTTGTTTGGATTACGTAACTTTACAGTGTGCACATTTAAACAATTTACTCCATGCATGTTAATGTTTCAGATTAATGACATCATGATATTAATTAGACAAATTGCTTTAATAACATACGGACACGGGAATATTTGGCAGAAACTGCAGAATCACATCTATACTATATCATAAGCAAACAGAGCAGACCCGGATCAGACGGCTCCTACACGAGTCGCCTGGTCTGGGTCTTCTCTGTTTGCCAAGGCGTAGAAAGGTGTATTTAGGAAATACAGGGTTAAAGAAACTTGAAAATCAGGAATAAATGGAGAGATGTGAATGCCATCCGACCTGACTGACAGAATGTTGATGAATGTGGTCAAAGGTAACAGCTGATGATCTCTTTCGGAAATAACATCTTTATTCAATAAAAACACAACACTTCAACTGTCCAGACATACTATTCAAAGGAAATTGCATAAACACGGATAATAGTGGGGACTTGTAAGGAAGACCACACCAATTTAGACACAGAAACAGTCTGGAAGGACGAGCTTTCAAAACCTCAGGAGAAACAACCAAGTGGGAAAAAGATAATATTATACTATGAAATGTGGCTTTTGACGTACCCATTCTCTCACTTTGTTCACTAAATACGATAAAAATTAATTCAAAAGGAATATGATCATATGGTACTACAACATACTGCATGTCTGGTTGTTAACCCTTCTACAGTTGGCAATCACACTGCCCTCTTTGCATGTACGCCGACAAGAAAGGTTTAGTACTCTATGATGATGACATCTTAAATCCGGAATGAGGACGTCGGATATTTGTACTTTCGTTTTTGTCGTACCCTTTATTACTTTTCTACAGTTACTCTGTTTGCAGCTCAATCATTGAGTACACTGGCGATAGGTGGTTACAGTTTGTTTCACTTAAATATCTTTTCGTTTTACATGCGCTTTACCACTGTATTTGCCATCGCGGTTGTTGTAGATTAGTCGGAGATGGGATACGTTTATTTACACTGTTTATCTTTTAGGATGGGGATGGAATAAGTGTGAGGATGGGCGCCCCATAAGCTGTTGACCCCTCAGTGACATTTGTCACTGACCGTTCCCAGTCACTTCTCCGCAAAACTCTTTGTGGTGACCATTCCTTTAGAATTCTATAAAACATACCATGACAATAGTCCAGACTGTAATGACGAGCTTTCAATGCCTCAATAGAAATAACCCAATGCAAGAAAGATTACAGAATTCCAACTCTGAACTGACCCCCTCAATCGCATATAATTGAAAGGGTAGTGCACTTTAAACATCAAACTTCAGATTAAATCTAGCATTCGTATTCGACAAGATCTGATAGACATAACTCGAGCTCTGGGGCCTATATACATAAAATCATTTTATTACAGTTTTCCAAGGAGATTGCGGCCATTTTTATCTAATTTGTCACACGTACTGAACATTTCAAGTAGGTTCCATGTCTAATAACAATTGCTGTTTTAATCGTTACGCTTTCAAAGGCCACCAGCTATATTTGTAAAACATTACCTTTGTACGTGGATGTAGCTCTTACGCAATAGACGAGATTTTAGTCGATAGAACGTTTTTGCTGCAGATTTTCGTAAATCTTTCATTTAAACTATTCTTCCAGGAAAACACCAAATTCCTCGTCATACTTCCGATCAAAGACCGAACAGCCATCTCTCAGTTACCATTTAAATGCGGGAAACGGTATTACTGGTATTTGCAAATAATGCAGACGCAGATGAGAAGGATAAGAGAGGACTCCTCTGATCTGTGTATGCAGTATTTGTCATTTAATACACTCTTGACAGGGTATCCCTTTCATACTGCATGGAATCTTTATCAAAATAATGATGAACCATTCCACTAACAATGATGAACCATTCCACTAACAATGATGAACCATTCCACTAACAATGATGGGCCATTCCGCTAACAATGGTGTACCATTCACCTAAAACTGATGGCCCATTCCACTAACAATGATGGGTCATTCCACTAACAATGATGGACCATTCCACTAACAATGATGAACCATTCTCCTAAGAATGATGACCCATTCCACTAACAATGATGGGCCATTCCACTAACAATGACGGACCATTCCACTAAAACTAAAAAGTTTCTATTAAAAGACCAATGACAATTTGAAAACATAATTGGACATATTCTAAGAGTTGTAGTCACATCAATGTTAGTGTATTGGAATATTTTTAAACGGCAACACCAATAAATGATGCACTATTATTTAATACCTAAGTCAACATCTGGAAACTGACAAAGCTGTTCACAGTGTAAAAACTGTTTTGTGCCTTTAATACAGTTTTTTCGAACTTAACTACTGATTTATTAGTTGTGTGTGTTGATTTGAAAATCAACGGTTGAATTCTATAACTGCATATTGAAATGTTTCTCGGCATATTGCATGCATGGAATCCCCGGACAAACAGGTAATAAATACGATCTATGCAGGATAGATGCCGATCAGACACTGTTTGCAATATCTGATATCTTTTCATGGCGCAGTTTAGATATTTTCTTGGCGGGCTACGTCAGAAAACCAATCAATAATTGTACAGATAAAGCAGTGAAAATGGCATGTTGTAGTGCCGTGCATGACAAGTATATAACCGTTCCCCTCAATTTCCTTTGGTGTTGTGTTAATCTCCGGTAACAAAACAGAACGAATACGTTTGTTCCGGAATATAAAATTACCATCTTCAACCTGTCTTTCCGCATTCCGAGGTTACAAGCGAAATTATCATATGCGTACCATTGAATCAACTATTATCACGGATTTGAGGCCAATATCTATTGATTTTACACAGTATTAACAAGCATACTAACACGATTCTATTATATATTTACATAGTGAAATTTCATGAACATTTATGAAATGTGTAGCAGCGCACTGTATGACACGAATATGCATTTTGATGAGGACCGTTTTAAGAATGCAATTTTGAAGATCAAGTCCAGTATCATGACATCTACCAACGTGGTACTAGGTCAAATGAACCCTGACAATCTGTATAATATTACATTTATATAAAAGAGTTTTCAAAAAATAATTCTAGTTATTGAATTTGTGTTTTTCAACTACCACGTGGGCAGTCAGTGCCAAACTTGTGACCGTTCGATTGCGTAAGTTAGAAAAGTCATTCTATAACTATACTTAGTATACAAGTAGCTTACATAGAGAAAACGGTTGCCATTTCATTTCGGCAGGGTGGGTTGCCATGGTGTCACGTACATTTCAACTTTGCATTATCAAAGGAAACCGTTTGGTCGTTCTCCACATCTCATCGTTTGAGAAGTTGGTGAATGACTAATCTGCTACGTCAATTGGACTCTGTGGCACATATTCTATTTCCTGTTACTTTTCGTTGGAGAAATATATCAGAGAAAACCAAAGGACCAAATCGAATGCGCCGCAAATCTGTCTTACAGTGTGTGTATTGTATGTTAGTAAACCCAATGACCATATCAAATGCACGACACCTCTGTCTCTCGAAATTGTGATAAAGTTTGTATTGTTTGTTAGTAAACCCAAGTACGATATCAAATGCACCATACCTCTGTCTCTCGAAATTGTGATAAAGTGTGTATTGTTTGTTAGTAAACCCAAGGACCATAACAAATGCGCCGCAACTCTGTCTCTCGAAATTGTGATAAAGTTTGTATTGTTTGTTAGTAAACCCAAGTACGATATCAAATGCACCATACCTCTGTCTCTCGACATTGTGATAAAGTGTGTATTGTTTGTTAGTAAACCCAAGGACCATATCAAATGCGCCGCAACTCTGTCTCTCGAAATTGTGATAAAGTGTGTAGTGTTTGTTAGTAAACCCAAGTACGATATCAAATGCACCATACCTCTGTCTCTCGAAATTGTGATAAAGTTTGTATTGTTTGTTAGTAAACCCAAGGACCATAACAAATGCGCCGCAACTCTGTCTCTCGAAATTGTGATAAAGTGTGTAGTGTTTGTTAGTAAACCCAAGGAGCATATCAAATGCGCCGCACCTCTGTCTTCTGGCGTTAGCAATGGAAAAGTATCGATCTGATTCTATAGTTTCAGTCCTAGCCAAAAATATGCTCTTGGTCATATGCCATTATAGAAATTACAGCTAAAAATACTAATGATCTAATTTTTCTTGCATGAATATTCATGGATTAAAATGTAAAACTTGATTGCGATAGAAAATCGGCGCCTGAACAAGATCCAGTATGTTTAACGCTTGGCGAGTAAGTTCTTAAAAGTCATTAAAACTTATATCTGATAGAAATTCCAGCAGACATCAATTATTGCAGCATTCAGATTTGTTCTTCCTTTGCTGATGATTATGCTAGGAAACTTTTATTTCTAAATGACTTTAAACTTGGAACAATCACTTTATCTAGCTGTAAATCTCAGTGGAAATTTGACAAAACAATTATGCTGGTTCACTGATTACACACTTTATTGTTGATTTCCTTTGAGGTTCATAGTCAATTATTGAATGGATGTACCAGTGTAGCAGGCGTTTATGTGTTCCATTCGACTTTATATCGGTTACTTTACTGTACTTATAAAACCACTTTCGCCATTACTTACATTGCGAGGCTGATACTTGAATTTTCTTTGACTTTTATGCCGCCAAAGGAGGGCTTTGGTAGTAATTTCAAAAGCTATGTATGTGTGAGGATGTTAGTACCCCCGTTTCTTTCTTTTGTGTGTGCATGTATGTGTGTGTGTATGTGTGTGTATGTGTCTGTGTGTGTAGGGGTTGTCAGCGTGCTTCCGTTCAATGTTCGTGTCTGGTAAATAGCTCTCGCAAACATTGTGAGATTTAAAGTAACATTACAAAAATATTAACTTCATCATGAAAATGTGTCACGTGTCGTGCTCCTGGCAATACATACAACAAGATTAATGTCACATTTGAAGGTCAAACAATGTATGTGTTACACTGTACATCTGTATAAATCATCTGTACATCTGTATAAATACGAGTAGTTGTGATCGATCAATGGATCACTGTACATACATGCTAAACTGTATATAACTTGATATCCTGTTCGTAACTTTAATATGTCTTAGAGGGTTTTGGAATAAAAGTACACTATTTTTCTATCCTAATAATCTCAAGTCAAACCGTATGTCAAAGTATGTACCTTCAAGGTCAGTGGCATAGTTCAAGGTCAAACTATCAATTTACTTCCACTGTAAACATAGCGGTGTCTCGTTATAACTCTGACATAAACTAGTGCATTTCGAAACAACCTATACCAATAATCACCATAAGCATGATTCTGTGTAGTGTCTCGGGCCCAGTCTTTTCCGTTAAGTTTAAGGTCACATTTGCAGGTCAATCTATACAGGTCAAATCGTTGTACACATAGTCATGTCCAGTCAGTTATTCTGATATACCATTGGAGACTTCGAAATAGAGTTCCATAATTTAGACCATCCAAACGTCGACCGTTTTGGTTCGCTCTCAGTCTGAGATCATAAAATGAAAGAACTCAAACTACAGTGCCAGCAGAGAAATTAGGAGGCAGTTGAGTGTGGCAGGTCTTGTATGCAAAAGAGACACATGCTTATATACTTTATGACGAAAACAAAAAGATATGAAACAAAATTGCTGACTCCTATAATCTGTGGAAAGTAAATATATATGGATTTATAAAGATCTGTTTAATGCAAATATAATTATAGAACAAGATTTACTGCGAAGAAATGCAGGTAATGTCATATGGTTTAGCAAACTGCTCAGACATTGAAGTCGTGTTTGTCTTTACCACTAACAAGGTTCTGTAACAGTCACTTCTTGAAATCATTGTGAAAATGATTTTAAAACTACATATTTCTAAAATTTATCTTTTAGATAGCATATGCTCCTTTTAGGTAGATTTATTCAAAGACTCCATAACTACGCATTTGCGAACAGTGTAGACCGTGATAAGACTGCCCCAGTATGAGTCACCTGATCATAGTCTGCTCTATTTGCTTCTGGGATGACTACATATTTATTTCTACAGTTTCTCCCATGGCAAACATTTCCCGCGTTTATATCTCATTTTACAAAATTATCTAATCAATTGTCATGAGGAAATTATTTCTTACATAACACAATAGTAAACAAAATAGTTGCTCTATACTTGTAGGATCCAAAATGTACGTGCTTTTGTATACTCATGCATACTTAAGTACGCAGGTGCGTATCGATATCCGACCTGGTTACATTTCATAGACGCGTTCCAATGCACGTGTAAGTGGTACATGTATGCAGGTACAGTTCTAAACACATATGTTTGGCGATATATATTCAATCGGCAGAACTTAATCTAGATGTAGAACATTGGTTCCCTGTATAGTCAATCAATATCTTGTAGCCGGTTATTAATGACCCGCCTAGGTATTGTCCCACGTCTGATTGTAGCCCTAAAGAGCAGAGAACCAGTCTGTTTGGCAAACGTTAGTAGCAGAAATAGTTGAATATAACCAGTGTAGAAAGAGATATGATGTTTAACGTCTGATGAACAGAAAGTAGTAATTTGCATAAGTTTTCATAGACGGAACCTTAACCATTCACGCAGTAGATAAAGCTTTTAACGTTAGACAGGATAGATCAGCCAGGGCAGAAACTGTAGAACTAGATCTATAATGTCATGAGTAATCATAACAAACCCTGATCAGACGGTTTCTTGTAGGACACATCTGATGGGTATACTCTGTTTGCAAATGTGTGAAAAGGCGTTTGTGAAAAGTAAAGGAGCGGGGAACGATTTTCACCATTGCATACCTTTATTTGAAAGAGCAGAGACATGTTTCTGCGACATGGTCTCTTAAAGACATCAAACACAATCAAATTTGCATTAAACCTATAATTCTTTAGGTGATCCACATTAAATGACACTTCATCGGTCGAAACAATTATTCAAAAAGACAGTGCCGGTCTTGATTTCTTTTGAATGGGAATTTAAAGTAATTATTTACTTCTTAACTGAAATGAAAAAACTGACATTTTAATGGATCTGAAAGGATTTGTCTCTAGTAATGAATTTGGAAAATTGTCTAATCGCAACATGTGTTTACTGAATTATTGATTTTACCACAGGGGTCTGGACCGCTTCATGGGAGTCTATATGTACTATATAATATACACAAGGGTTCCAACTAGCAGAACGGATATCCGTGTACCACGAGAACAAATATGACTGTAACTCTTACAATTTAAATGATAATTTCGTAATTCTTTCGGCCATTGAAAGCCAGTATATTTTACTATCAAATAAATATAATCTTCTGACGGTAACTTATGCACAATTATCATTCCAACAATGATTTTCTCAAAATTTCACGTGTTTTCTTGGTCATTGACAAACGTTCGTTCACCCCGGTCTCACTATATCACAGCCATAACCTGGCGATTTTCTGTTCAAAAGATGGCGTGGTTCAATAAAACAACCGAATTATATCACCAATCTCCATTTGCTTTGTCCTCTAACTAAGTAAGCAACTAGCAACAGCGGCCTTTCCGTCTGTCGTTATGTTTCTATTTCGGATGGTGCCATTTTGCAACAAGTTTGAATGGAGCCATTTCATTGGATGAGCGAAGGAAAAGTTGGAAAATCCGTGACGTCACATACAATGGCTCCTTCCTCGACGATTTGAAGCTAACTGACAAAACTCGCTAGTTTTACATCAATATTTTGATGCAGGTGACGAAAAAATTGGAGGTGGGTGATAGAATTGATTCGTTTTATTGAACCACGCCATTTTTTAAACTGCAAATTGCCAGGTTATTGCTGTGATATAGTGAAACCGGGGTGAACGAACGTTTGTCAATGATCCAAAATACACGTGAAATTTTGAGAAAATCAATGTTGGACTGATACTTGTTCATAAGTTACCGTTATAAGATTGTATTTATTTGATAGTAAAATATATTGGCTTTCAGTAGTCTGGTGGCATGCTATCCTCGCACCGTGGCTATAGGGGTCTGGTGGCATGCTATCCTCGCACTGTGGCTTTAGGGGTCTGGTGGCATGCTATCCTCGCACCTTGGCTATAGGGGTCTGGTGGCATGCTATCCTCGCACCGTGGCTATAGGGGTCTAGTGGCATGCTACCCTGGGAAAATTTAAAATTGTGTAATTTTGAAACTATTGTGATAAAAGAGCATTTGCTCCTATAGAAACAAATGCTCTATTTATCACAATGGTTTAAATGTGCGGTAATGGGTTAAAGCTTACATGACAAGACAGATCGTTAATAAGTCTTTGACTTTTTTCCATTTTGGTCAGAATAACGTTTTCGCCTTTCAGGTTGATGTTACGCATGTGCGTAAGCGCGTATCGTTAGCTACACCTCTGGGTATTATTTAGGCTACCCTTGTTGTAAAACATACCTGAGCTGAGTGAATTCATGAATGTTCTGCTGTATTGGTGCATCACCAACGAACGTTTCGAAGTTGGTATAGAGTAAACATTTCATTAATGAACCAGTTCTATTGTAATGGTTCCTGCCCAACGAGTGTTTTGCAGACGGTACAACATGAACAGTTCATTAATGAACTAGATGTATTGTTTTGGTGTCTCACCAACGAGAGTTTGGCGATTTGTATACTTTAAACTGTTCATTAATGAGTTAGATGTATTTGTATTGGTGCCTCACCAACGAAAGTTTGGCGATTTGTATAGTGTAAACAGTACACTAATGAACTATATGTATTGTACTGGTGCCTCACCAACGAGAGTTTGGCAATTGGTATTGTGTAAAAGTTCCATTATGCATTTATATCATTTGGCAGTTGTATAGAGTAGATATTTCCTTAAGAACTACCTCTATTGTAATGGTGCCTTAACATCGAGCGTTTGGCAGTAAAAACTGTTGGTATAGAGTGAGCACTTTCATTTATGAACTTAATGTATTGTATTGATGCCTTACCAACGAAGGTTTGGAAGTTGGTATAGAGTGAACAGTTCAATTAATGAGCTAGTTCTATTATAAAGGTCCCGTTTGCCCAAAATTATACTGAAAGTTCATTTTCAGGCAAACTGTTAACATGCACTCTGTGTCAAGAGCAACATTTTTGTATATAACATTAAAACTCTTCAAAACGTTGAACTTATTTAACAAATGAAACTTACCTTTCGATTACTTTAAATGAGTCTTACCCTTTTTCTCAATAGATACGCCTTTGCATGCCTTTGCAAACAGAGTAGACACAGATATCGACAGCTCCTTTAGGAGCCGTCTGATCAGGGTCTACTATGTTTGCTTATGAAATAATATAGATATGATTCTACAGTTTCTGCCAATGCCAAAATATTTTGTATTCATTTGCTATTATTAAAACTAGTATTTGTGATTTCTTACATAAATATTCACGGAATAAAGGGTTAATGCAAAATTAATGTTGATGACATTAAATACTTTCATTAAACAATGATAACCTACAGCACGGGAATGCTTCATCAGCCTCATTAATGTACAACTTTATCTACTTAAGCTATAAACCCAACATTAGCTGATGGGAAGTCAATTATTAAGACCGTTAAATCACTGTCGATGGAACATGTTCTTTTGATAGCAAATCACAACTCAGAAACATTCCACCATATAAAGAAAATCCAAATTAATAACACCTTTGTGTAGACAAGAACACTTGAATGTTTTATAGTATTTATTTTATTATACATATGCTGAAGCTACAAGATCTCTACCGTGTCTCCATACATTTGAACTACTCTTGGTAGGACGTTTAACCACGCACGTACGCACGCACGCACGAGCGCATGCACACACATGTACAGTCATACAGTATAAGTTATACAACTCATTGGCGGGGTATCTGACTTTTTATTACCTCCTGAGGGAAATCATGTATTTTCCTTAGCAGGGAATAAAATCAGATACCCCGTCCAATGATCTGTATACCGATGTTATTATACTGCAAAGTTTAATTTTTGTAGCAGTTAATTAGCGTTGTTAATGTAGGCGTCGTTTTGCTTCCCCTCAGGGGCCTCATACTGTAAGGTAAGGGCTTATATCACTATGCGACTCTAGTTCACCGTGTAATAACCTGTTTGTTACATTTTATGGATAGAAAGGGATCTTATAAGTGCATTATTTTTTCAAAGGATTTAAAGAATCAGACGTTAATAAAACTTTCGGCAGATCAGAGATTAAGCAGACACTAGTTTTCAGCATGAGAATGGTTAAACTTGATTAAGGGAATGGCGCAATTCCGACATCAATTGGATGACGTCAAAATGACTGTTTTATAATATAAAAAATGGGCGTTTGAAGGAGTGGCTATACTTCAATTTACAGGTACGTGTACTGTGCATGTGCATAATTAAAATCTGAATCGAAGTGGGCGTGGATTGTTTTTGCAAAATGCGGAGGTTTAGGGGCTAATCGGTACGTGCACAATCACTTTTACAACATTTGCAGCATCAGAGCAGAATAAAACATTCGCCACGTATCGGGTTCATTTACATTGTTATACAACAATGATAACATAAATGTTTCTCAATGGATAATTTTGTTCGCGCCCAAACTCTTGTTATTTCGTTTGATAGCAGTTGTTTGGATCGAATCGACAAAGTGAAGCCGGTCGGCCATTTTTTGTAGCAAGGTAGCGAGACCCTCGACGGGGGAAATTCCATTGTTGCTGATGACTCCGTATATACATCAGAATTTTGAGAGATACACGACTCTTTATACATGGCTAATTGACCAATCAAAATCGAGGATTTTACTTTGCAGTATAATAAACCCACGTACACACAGATACAAACACACACAGATAGACAGACGCATTTACGCACGCAGACACGCCCACACAAACCCGTTGAACTTGCCTTAAGCGATCATTCGTTAATTGAACACATAATTCTTGAAAAAAGCAGGTGTTTGCTTAATGTATGACAGAAGTAATGCATAAAGCTCCTATATGAGATTTCTGTATAGCTCTTGTCCTGCATTACGCTACCATCTGTCTTAAACACCTAGATCTAGACATCTTTTAATGATCGTTTCAAACAATTTATACTGTACTTGAAAAATAAATTGTGCATTCTCACAACTCACTGCTCAAGGCTATTCATGATGTACCCTGGCGGTTGTAGACACTGGTGTCAGTTTTGTAATTCTGGTGCAGTTTGAGCTTAAAAAGATTTAATAGATGTCACGGGTAAATGCACCTTGAAAACACAAGCAGTGTAGCCCAGATCGGTGTCTACAGTAATTGACATCTACCAACATCAGTTGTATCGTCTTAATAGAGTTGGTTAGGTGTTGTGTTAGGATTTTCTGACTGTGTTTCGTGCTGCCAGGTTGGCCAGGTGTTGGTGCGGTGCCGTCAGGCTGGTTAGACGTTATACTAGTCTGACATTGCATTTCTTGTTGTCAGACCGGTTCGACGTTGGGTATTTTATTTTCTGGGATTGTGTTTTGTGCTGGCCGCTGACCAGGTGTTTGGTATGGTGCTGTCAGGCTGGTTAGGCGATGTGTTAGGATTTTTTTGTGACATTGCGTTTGGTGCTGACCGCTGACCAAATGCTGGTGTGGTGTTGTCAGACTGGTCAGGTGTTGCGTTTGGCATTTTATGGCATTGTGTTTCGTGCGGTCAGGCTGGTCAGGTGTTGGTGTGGTGGGGTCAGGTTGGTTAGGTGCCGTGTTAGGATTATCTGACATTGCGTTTCGTGCTGATCGCTGGTCAGGTGTTAGTGTGGTGCGGTAAGGTTGGTTAGGTGTTGGTGTGGTGCTGTCAGGTTGGTTAGGTGTTAGTGTGGTGCGGTCAGGTTGGTTAGGTGTTGGTGTGGTGCTGTCAGGTTGGTCAGGTGTTGGTGTGGTGCGGTCAGGCTGGTCAGGTATTGGTGTGGTGCGGTCAGGTTGGTTAGGTGCCGTGTTAGGATTTTCTGACATTGCGTTTCGTGCTGACCGCTGGTCAGGTGTTGGTGTGGTGCGGTCGGGCTGGTTAGGTATTATGTTTGATTCGACTAGGCTGGTCAGGTGCTTCGTATGGTGCAGGCATCCTAGTCTGGCATTGCGTTTGGTGCTGGTTGGCTCTGTATGTGATACAGCGGTGTTTGTGTTTCGCCAGACTAATATGACATTCCATAGGTGTTAGTGTGGTGCGGTCAGGTTGGTTAGGTGTTGGTGTGGTGCGGTCAGGTTGGTCAGGTGTTGGTGTGGTGCGGCCAGGCTAGTCTGGCATAGTGTGTTGTGTGGCTAGACTAGTTTGGCTTTGTGTGTTGTGCGGTCAGACTAATCTGACAGCGTGCATGGTTCGGTCAGTCTGGGGTGGTGATACGTGTGGATTGGCCAGGTAATTCAGGTTAGTCTATAGTGATTGTGTTGAAGCAGCACGGTCATGTCAGTATTCTATATACAGTAAAACATCTCTATAACGGACACTAAATTACATCAAGTATTTTGAATTGAAGACAGGTAGCTGCTTAAAGCAAGGTGAAAGTAAAACAGAACGCTCCTATAGGAACGTTCTGTTTTACTTTCACCTTGCTTTAAGCAGCCACCTGCCCTAAAACAAGTAATTAACACAATTTAGTGGCCGTTATAGAGAGGTTTTACTGTATGTGTATTATAATAGGCATGTGTATTTATGACCCATCTGATGACAACACGTCTCTGACTACACAATACATGTACCACTCTGATGACAACAACACCGTCCTGTTGAAGACAATTCCCCTCTAATGACGACAATTCCCCTCTAATGCCAATAGCGCTCTGATGACGACAACACAACTCTGACGTCGACAAAACCCCTTTAATGACGACAACACCGCTATTATGCCGACAATACATCTCTGATGATAACAACACCCCTCTAATGACGACAATACCGCTATGATGACGACAGCACCGCACTGGTGACGGCAACACTATGTTTTTTTCTATTATTTTGAGGCGTGTTTGCAATAGAACACCTACAAACCTGAAATATTCGCAGCGTGTAGGAATATGCTTGATTAGTTTCTCTTGTTTAATCAATGCAAGTTCGTCCTGGGACTACAATCTAATACAAAAAGTAACACTTGTTTTAATCCTGAGGTATATTCATACAATAATTCATGATTTCATGAATATTAATCATAATTATCTTTACTTTGGCATATGATCTACATAATGTTTTAGTAGTGGTTTCAACTGTAGAATCGGGTCTATATCGTACCGTAATTATGCAAATGCATGTAGAGCAGATCCGGATCAGACAGCTTCTAAAGGGGGCATCAGGTCTGAGTCTACTCTGTTTGCAAAAGCATGGACGGGCGTCTCTATGAGGGAAAGAGATGAGTGATCACAATAAAATAAATACAGGGATATTAAAGAGGAAGTCCCTACAATGATTTCAATAATATCATAAAACTTGGTAATTGTTATGCTCAAATAGTACCATGAAGATTGTCAATTAAACTTATATCGAAAAATGACCCAGCGATACAAAATAAACCAATATCATCAATACTAATACTTTTTAATCTACAACAAAGTATTATCGGCTTTTCCGTTCAAATTTTACGCGTTCTGCCGATGATCACCCGACCCCTCTATTATCTACTTAACTGCTTTTCTCAAAAGTGGTCGGAGAGACGCGATTAGCGCGAACAGATACGAAACTAAAACTGAACCCGAATAAAACTTAAACAACGGTGAATGAATTCGGGATCGTCGATATCAAACACATGTGTTGTCATTTATAAACGTTTATTGGATAGATTTTCTGGTGAGATACTACTTTTCAGCATATAAACAAAAGAGTTTTGTATTGTGTAGGAATTTTTTGAAATGCGTCGAATGTAGGGACTTCCCCTTTAAATCTTTACTCCATAAAAACGCATTATTACGCCTTTGTCAGCAGAGTAGAACCAAATCAGACGCCTCTTGTAAAAGTCGTCTGATCACGGTCTACTCTGTTTGCATATGCTATAATATAGATTCTGACATGACAAAAATTAATTTGTTCATGCCTGGTCATATTATAACAATATAACATAATTGAACTGGTATTCATGATCCCATTGAGCAGGGGCTAATGCAGGTGGGTGCTTATTGTAGAACGATAGCTGATAATTTTCAGCATGTCTTCACCGATCAGAAACACATACAATTAAACTAGTTCAATGTTGTCACTTAAGAACGGTATCACTGTAGTGTATGCTTACGAATCTATAGTTATACAGTGATAAATAAGTCTCTCTCTCTTAGACAATTTTGTATTCTGAACACAGTGTGTTTTACCAGCGTGAGCTACGTTCTATCAACCATACCCTTAACCCATTACCTCCTTGACTATTTTAGATACAACCTCTTTGAATAAATCTACTGAAAAGGAGCATTAACTAGAGAAAATGGAAATTTTAGAATTTTGTAGCTTGAAACCATTTTGATAAATAGAGCATTTGCATTTATCACAATGGTTTCACAAAGTGACTTTTACAGAGTCGTCAAAAGTCGTCAATATGAGGGAAAGGGTTATACCTTTTTCTGGAATCCACAACCTGACTTTCCTTTGTAAACAGTTTGGATCCAGATGAGACGCCGAGTAACTCGGCGTCTCATCAGGATCCAAGCTGTTTGACTCTCTGTCAATAGTTCCTCCATAGCTTGATCAAATCGGCAATAATCTAAATTGCACCAGACAGAAATGGGAACAGACATTACTTTTGTGCACGGCGAGATAAGGGTTAATTGTTCCATTAGTCTAACATCAGTACCTCTGAACATTTCCCAATCTGACTCTGGAGCTGTGTATGACAGTACACGCCATCGGGTCATTTCCACTGAAGTGTCCGAGGTCAAGCGACCTGGGAAATCAGGGGACACACAGATTGGCTATAAAGTGCTATTACATTGGTGTAAAAGATTAGCCGTCACTATTCTGACTGCATTCATTTGTTAAAGGGAATTCCGTGAGAATAATGACCCTATCTGTGAATATCGTGTATTTACCGCGAAAAAAGGGTGATTTACTGAAGACATAAATTGACTAGACACGGTTGGGGTTATCAGATGATAATGCAAGATGCATTTTATATGATCAAGTGTGTGTGTTCAAATAATACCACAAGTGTAATTATACATGTTTAACCATTTACCCTATGAATATTCATATAGGAAATTATGACATCATGGATATAAATGACATGAATTGTTCCAATGACATCTGAACACAGGTCATTTTGATTGGTCATGGCAGGAGCTGAAGGAGATCCATAGTCCTCCATAAGCAAACAAAGCATTCCTTATCAGACAACTCACAAGCAGACACAGCATTCCTTATCAGACAGCTCACAAGCGGACAAAGCATTCCTTATCAGACAGCTCACAGGCAGACAAAGCGTTCCTTATCAGACAGCTCACAAGCAGACAAAGCATTCCTTATCAGACAGCTCACAAGCAGACACAGCCTTCCTTATCAGACAGCTCACAAGCAGACACATCCTTCCTTATCAGACAGCTCACACGCAGACAAAAAATTCCTTACCAGACAGCTCATAAACAAACAAAGCATTACTGATCAGACAGCTCCTTAGAGCCATCTGTTCTTTGTCTTCTCTGTTTGCAAAGGACGTTAAAATGCTGGATTATAGTGTTAAGGGCTAAACATAATATATTTTCAGTATTACTGGTTATTTAGAATATATGTTTGATATCACATTCGTTCGACCGCTCCAATTGATTCGACCTGTGAAAGAATGATGCCTGGTAGTCCTTGAGAATGACCGTTTTGCAAGTGCTAATTGATCGATGACGGCAGCATGTCCTTTCAAAACAGTTTCTCCAGCATTCCGTGTCTCGGTAACATGTAACTGCCATTTAGTGCTGTGTTCATATTTCCACGACGTGTCACTGCCGTGTTGTCCCAACACCCCAAACATGTTTATCTCCGTTGTTCGTCCCTCAATCAATATCGTTCCATATTGATTAGTACTTAGTTTCTTATATCTTTATTTATTCATTACTCGTATTAAAGAGCTACTGATAGAATCCTCAGATTGGATCAATGCAGAGTTTCCAATAAGTTTATTTATCACTGAAGTGAAGAGTAAGATTACCATTCCGATACTGGTAACAAAATGATCAATATTTTGAATGTAAGCTGTTGTCCTACTATCCTCGACCCGATTCTTTTCTTGCAAACAGCTTAGATCCCGATGAGACGCCGAGTAACGCGGCGTCTCATCAGGGTCCAGGCGGTCTGACACTCGGTCAATAGTTTCCCAAACACTTCGTCGAATCAAAGTAGTCAAATTGTAATACATTCAAAACTGAGCAGCAAGATAATATTTTCACAGAAGGAAAAGGATTAATATATGAAAAGGCGACCGACCATGGTTCGCGCCAGCATCTAAAATGACACTTAATGGGAATATATTGGTCCTCGGTACAAACCACTGCACGGCAGGTTTATTTTTGATTTATCATGTGGTTATGATATGTTTAGGAATATCACAGACGGCAAACACATACAGCAAAATCTCGATTATTCGAATTTTCTGTATAGAAGAATTTAGACCCTTTTAGGCAGGTGGCTGCTTAATGCATGGTGAAAGTCATGCAGAAAGCTCCTGGAGGAGCTTTCTGCATGACTTTCACCATGCATTAAGCTGCCACCTGTCTTAAAGACCGATAATAATACGTATTTTAGTGTTCGGATAATCGAAGTTTTACTGTAAGACATCTTTAACCATTCACCTGTTCAATATTCTTGTAAAAATAGACATCTTGAATATTTCTTAGCTGATTTTTTTTTATATTGTAAAAAAATTAAAGGAAAGTTTGGTTTGGACAAAAAAACTGTAGAATCAGACATCTATATAATGTCATATGCAAACACAGCAGACCCTGACCAGAAGGCTCCTACTGGAGCCGTCTGATCTGGGTCTACTCTGTTTGCAAGGGCAAAAAAAGCGTTCATATGAGGGAAAGGGTTAAATCTGTCCGTTTTGAAAGCAAAGTATTCAAATACATGTAGTGTATCTAATCCAAAAAAGGTTGTGTGTATTAAAGGTGTTGTATTATAATGTGTCATTTAGGCATGACTCCTACGAACAATCTGATAATTGATGAGAGCTTTTAGAAGTGTGTTATATTGACATCCAAAGTGCTCCCCCATTAAGGTTTTAAAATGCTTTGTAAAGAAAACAAATCATATGTTTAAATGTCAGAGTTTGACAAAGCTATAGCAGACAAAACGTAAAGACAAACCTAACGTAAAGAATCCTAACTTTGCCAGACATAACGTAAATAATCCAAACTTTGCCGGACCTAACGTAAAGAATACAAAATTTGCCAGACATAACGTGAAGAATTATAACTTTGTCAGACCTAAGGTAAAGAATCCAAACAGTGTCAAAATCTAACGTAAATCATCCAAACTGTGTCAGACCTAACGTAAAGAATCCAATTAGTGTCAGACCTAACGTAAAGATTCTAAACTGTGTCAAACCCAAGGAGAGAATCCAAATTGTGTCAAATCTAATGGAACAGAAACGAAACTGTGCCAGAATTAACAGAAAGAATCGAAACTATGTCAGATCTAATGTAAAGAATCGAAACTGTGTCAGATCTAATGTAAAGAATCGAAACTGTGTCAGATCCTATATAAAGCATCGAAACTGTGTCAGAGCAAACGGAAACAATCAAACTTGTGTCTAATTGAAAGAATCCATTCCTACTGGATAAACGCTTTTGGCGCCAAATTTAAAAGTGTCGTCTGCAATAATAATTTCATATTAGATATAATTCTAAACTCAATAATAAAGGTATATTAGTATAACATTTGTTTTTAAAAACCTGTATTCTTGGGCTAAAATAATACAGAAAACAGTGAAGTCCCAGGTCAGATGCCGCCTTGCCAACAGGCGACATTGGCGCCGAAAGAGTTAAATCCGACGTAATATGTGACTCACGTTTTCATATAAGGCCTTAATTCAACTGAAACATGCATTGTGACGTTTTTCTCTTCGTGCATAGTTCAATGTCCCTGATTAAGATGCCCTCTTACAGTTTTGGACAATGTTATTCGAAAAATACACGGATATTCTCAAAGTTTTACAATTTTTCTACGAGAGCGATGTGTATATTAGGTACTCAATCAGCCAGACCGTTTGCCATATTTCGACGACTGTAATACATACCATCGATGTCAAAAACGTGAACATCAGTACGACTACATTAAAACCTCGCTTATCCGAGATATTGGTAAGGAATATTTAAGAAGTTTATAGGCATATGTTATCTTAATGCATAACGTAAGTTGTGCAGAAAGCTCCCAGGGGAGCTTTCTGCACGACTTTCGCTCTGCATTAAGCAACCACTTGTCTTACACTCCGATAATAATACTTATTTGAATATTAAGGTTAGCGAGGTTTTACTGTATTCAATAATAAGCAGTGGTACACAAACTATATGTCGTAATAATGATGATGAATGTGCCTAGGAAATTGCTTTCTATTGCAAAAGGAAGAATTCCCCATTAAGAAGGCAAACACTAAGTGACAAGACAGATATTTACACTCTTTGTGAAGAAGCCATTATTTTTATCAACGGAAACAAGATCATCCTATATAACAAATATCTCAAAAAGTATTTGCTTCGGACTTATCTCTTTCGCTGGCAAAGCCGCATCTGCAACAGTTTCGATCCAGACTAGACGTCAAAAAACTCGGTGTCAGTAGCCACACTGTTTGTTATTGTGGAAACGTTATTTTAAAAGACAAACGGAGAAAATTTTAAAAAAAATGAAAGTAACAACAGAGGAATACTTTTGCAGACGACAATATTTAGCTGCGAAAGAGTTTGTATAAAAGTGGAACAATTAAGATTTTGCACGTAATTTAGTTTAACCCATTACCTCATAGGCTATTTTTAGACCTAAACTTTTTTAATCAATCTACCGAAAAGGAGTATTAACTAGAGAAAAGGAAATTTTTAGAATTTTGTAGTTTGAAACCATTGTGATTAATAGAACATTTGCCCTATTTATCACAATGGTTTCACACTGTGAATTTTATAGAGGCGCAAAATGCGTCACTAGGGGGTATGTGTTAACACATTTCTGCATATAAATGAGTTTTCACACATTTGCAAACAGGATAGACAAGACCAGACGGCTCCTATCTAATTTTACAGTTTCCAAAATGTGAAAAAAACTTTTCAGTGTTCCAATTTATTGATACTGCCCATGAATATTAATGAAGTAAATTTAAATAAATGTTGAGCAGAGGAAGGGTTAAACTTTCGGCACCAACTTTCTAATTGTCGTCTGCAAAACCAATTTTGTTAACTCATTCGGTAAAATAAGGAAATAAGATAAATAAATGCAACTTTCAAAGGAATAAAGCACATACATGTATATAGAAATAGAAATTGCGACAAAAAGTAAAAGTCTCCAATCTTTTCAAGGCGGCGTCTGATCCGGGACTGCATTATTTGTCGTGGTGCATTTTTGGTGGTGAAAGGGTTAAACAAGATGCACTTTGACCTGGGGTATTCACATTTGCCCTGAGGCTATACCTTGACCTAAGTAAATGTTGCAGCTTCATGAGATGGGTATACCTTCCAAGTATGAAGTGTTTATTTCCAGTAGGTCAAGGTTATATCCATGGTTAAAGATCCAGACAGGCAGACAAACAAACAGACCAATAAACAAACACGCAGTCAGGCGAAAAAACATGCCTCCGATGAAGATGTAGATGCGGGGTGGGGGGGGGGGCGTGGAGTTGGTGTTTTGATGTTTCTATTTCTACAGAATCAATGCTTTGTGAAGTGCATTTAATAATTCTGCGTTTGATATCCGAAATTAATTAAACCCAGTAACTGGTTTAACTTTCTTAATATGATTCGATATTATAAACATATGACAAAAGTCTTACGTTTCATTCTTTCTTATGACACTACATATGGAACCTGGTGACTTAAAGTTTTATTATGACATCTAATTTTTTTTTATATTCTTCTTACTGAAATATATTAAAACACTTGCAGATTCTTAAAGTTTCTTTAACCCTTTACTCCATTTATACACCTAAGCCTTTGTAAACAGAGTAAACCTAGATCAGACGGCTTTGATCAGTGTCTGCTCTGTTTGCATATGATATTGTATAGATCTGGTTCTACAGTATCTGTTTTGGTAAACATTTCATATAATAATATACCATTTTAAAAATTAATCTGTTTAAACCATTTGCTCCCACCATCCCATATATGTGGCGTAGGCAAACAGTGTAGACTCTGATCAGACGCCGCATAATGCGGCGTCTGATCAAAGTCTACACTGTTTGCTGATAGGAAATTCAATATAAAACAAAACAAAATGAAAATTTAGACCAGACATCCCTTAGATAAAAGATAGACTAATCCAATATATAAGCATGGAAGAATCTACTGTGAGCAAATGGGTTAATATCCATGATGTAATCATTTTTTTCATGAATGTTCATGGGGTAAAAGGTTCGTGTGAGAACAAGTTGACACTAAGTGTATGTTATTAAACACCTTTATGGTCATAATTGTGTTTATGATAGTGCCGAAACAGAATATAGCCGACCGAAATCAAGGGGTTTCTAAAGTCATCTGATCTAGGTCGAACCAAACTGCTGCACACACGCTGTATATATATGAAGTCGAAGAATTAGTCAGTTACAGTGCTACTTTACTGTATAGAAGTTGATTTGAATTATTTATTCTTTAAATACATCTTTCTACGTCTTTGCAAACAAAGTAGACCCGGATCAAGGTATGTTGTGTTTGTTTATGGTGTAATATTGATATGATTCTAAAGTTTCTGCCATGGCCAAACATTCGTGTGTCCATTTACTGTCCATCTTATTAATATATTCATGGTGCAATTATTCATAACATGCATATTTATGGAGTAAAGGGTTAAGCAGTAAATGTTCTTTTGGACAGCCCACTGTTACCCTCGGTACCCAGGTTAATAGCATAGTTAGTCCACTGTTAACCTCGGTACACAAGTTAATATCATAGTTAGCCCACTGTTAACCTCGGTACACAGTCTAGTAGCCTAGTTAGTCTACTGTTTACCTCGGTACACAGGTTAGTAGCTTAGAACCTCGGTACACAGGTTAGTAACTTAGTTAGCCCACTGTTAACCTCGGTACACAGGTTAGTAGCTTAGTTAGTCCACTGTTAACCTCGGTACACAGGTTAGTAGCTTAGAACCTCGGTACACAGGTTAGTAACTTAGTTAGTCCATTGTTAACCTCGGAACACAGGTTAGTAGCTTAGAACCTCGGTACACAGGTTAGTAACTTAGTTAGTCCACTGCTAACCTCGGTACACAGGTTAGTAGCTTAGTTAGTCCACTGTTAACCTCGGTACACAGGTTAGTAGCTTAGTTAGTCCACTGTTAACCTCGGTACACAGGTTAGTAGCTGTAGTCCACTGTTAACCTCGGTACACAGCTCAGTAGCTTAGTTAGTCCACTGTTAACCTCGGTACACAGGTTAGTAGCTTAGAACCTTGGTACACAGGTTAGTAGCTTAGTTAGTCCATTGTTAACCTCGGTACACAGGTTAGTAGCTTAGAACCTCGGTACACAGGTTAGTAGCTTAGTTAGTCCACTGTTAACCTCGGTATACAGGATAGTAGCTTAGAACCTTGGGACACAGGTGAGTAGCTTAGTTAGTCCACTGTTAACCTCGGTACACAGGTTAGTAGCTTAGAACCTTGGTACACAGGTTAGTAGCTTAGTTAGTCCACTGTTAACCTCGGTACACAGGTTAGTAGCTTAGTTAGTCCACTGTTACCCTCGGTACACAGGTTAGTAGCTTAGTTAGTCCACTGTTAACCTCGGTACACAGGTTAGTAGCTGTAGTCCACTGTTAACCTCAGTACACAGGTTAGTAGCTGTAGTCCACTGTTAACCTCGGTACACAGGTTAGTAGCTGTAGTCCACTGTTAACCTCGGTACACAGGTTAGTAGCTTAGAACCTTGGTACACAGGTTAGTAGCTTAGAACCTTGGTACACAGGTTAGTAGCTTAGTTATTCCACTGTTAACCTCGGTACACAGGTTAGTAGCTTAGTTAGTCCACTGTTAACCTCGGTACACAGGTTAGTAGCTTAGAACCTTGGTACACAGGATAGTAGCTTAGTCCACTGTTAACCTCGGTACACAGGTTAGTAGCTTAGTTAGCCCACTGCTAACCTCGGTACACATGTTAGTAGCTTAGTTAGCCCACTGTTAACCTCGGTACACAGGTTAATAGCTTAGTTAGCCCACTGTTAACCTCGGTACACAGGTTAGTAGCTTACTTAGCCCACTGTTAACCTCGGTACACAGGTTAATAGCTTAGTTAGGCCACTGTTAACCTCGGTACACATGTTAGTAGCTTAGTTAGTCCACTGTTAACCTCGGTACACAGGTTAGTAGCTTTAGCTTCTAAGAAATTGATTTAATGTTGCTACTTATAATGTATACGAGAATTACCATATAATGTCATATTTTATGAATTTTTTTTTATATTACATAGTTTACATATGAATTTGTAATACATAAAATAATTTTAGATTTTTGACAAACAGCGGATAGCAGGAATAGCTGACACTGTGTTTGAGATTCCATCTATAATATTTATCTATATTGTGCAAGTGAAAACACATCTTAATGCGTGTATGTATATAAGCATATAGCTACGTTGTAACACTTACTAAACAGTAACATTCTGATTCAATTCTATGCGATCTATGTACATAATTCCACTATTCAGTTCGTTTTGGTCCCCTTTGTTCTTTAAATTGAATGTCCCTGAAACTCCTTTAAAGCCATGTCATATTTCACCGTCAGATTCAAGAGAAAATAGAAAATTGGAAGTGGGGATTTAAGTTTCATATTTCGACATATGCATTTACCATTGTCACTTCAATTACCTTGCGCAATTAAGTAACGGCTGTTTTCAACAGCGCACTTGGAAATATGTCGATATAAAACTCAACATAGCATATGGTGGCTAATGCATCTATTATTCGCATGCAAACAAAATACGATTGTCACTGAATTTATGTATGAAAGTACATATTAGTTGTATGCTCAAAGTATAATGTGCAATTAGGCCGAACAAAGTTTTATGTGATGCCATAGTTGAATCATCAACTTAGATTTTAACCCTTTTGCTGCCAAATATCGCCGTCTACAAAGTTTGTCTGCTACATATTTCATTAATCTTATTCGATTACCTTTTATTTTAGCTCACCTGGCACAAAGTGTCAAGGTGAGCTATTGTGATCGCCCTGTGTCCGTCGTCCGTCGTCGTCCGTCGTTCGTCGTCAACTTTTTCTTAAAATGACATCTTCTCCTAAACTATTTGCTGTATTTTTACCAAACTTGGCAGAAATGTTTCTTGGGTCAACCTCTTCCAAAGTTGTTCAAAGAATTTGATTCCATTTAGAACTCCGGTTGCTATGGCAACCAATGTCCAATAATAAGTAAAAACTTTAAAAATCTTTTTGTCAAAACTTGTAAGGCCTAGGGCTACCAAATTTGGTATGCAGAATCATCTAGTGGACCTCTACACGGATTGTTCAAATTTTGCCCCTGGGGTTAAAATTGGCCGAACCCCGGGGGGTCACAAGTTTTACATAGGATTATATAGTAAAAACTTTAAAGATCTTCTTGTCCGAAACCGAAAAGCTTAGAGCTGTGATAATATTTGGTATGTAGCATCATCTGGTGAACCTTTACTAAGATTGTTCAAATTATGCCCCTGTGTCAAAGACGGCCATACCCTGGGGTCACTTATTTTACATTCGATTATATAGTAAAAACTTCGAACCCCGGGGGGTCACAAGTTTTACATAGGATTATATAGTAAAAACTTTAAAGATCTTCTTGTCTGAAACGGAAAAGCTTAGAGCTGTGATATTTGGTACTTAGCATCATATGCTGAACCTTTACCAAGATTGTTCAAATTATGCCCCTGGGGTTAAATTGTCCTCACACTGGGGGTCACAAGTTTTACAGTGTATATATTGTAAAAACTTTAAAAATCTTCATGTTCTGAAACTGAACGGCTTAGAACTGTGATATTTGGTACATAACATCATCTAGTAGACCTTTACCAAAATCATTCAAATTAAGCCCCTAGGAACAAAATTGGCTCTGCCCTGGGGGTCCCAAGTTTCAATGAAAACTTTAAAAATCTTTTTGTCAAAAATTGTAAGGCTTAGGGCTACCAAATTTGGTACGTAGACTGATATGGTAGACCTATACATAAATTGTTCAAAATTTCCCCCTGGGGTAAAAAAATGTTCAAATTTTGCCTCTGAGGTCAAAATTGATAGGTCACATGACATCATGTAACCAGGTGGGCGATACAGGGCCATCATGGCCCTCTTGTTCAAAAACATGATTACAACTGTAACAAACATTCTGAATCCTAATGGGACGACAATTTATTCGGCATCTCATCTGGGTCCAGACTGTTTGCATATATAACATTACATATGCGACATCGGCAACGAAAGAATTAAAGGTAGCGTAAAAACTGTAATAATTCAAAGTTTCCCGAACGTAATACATGTACTATACGCAAACTTGGCCATGGCAACGAGCAATTTTCAATATGATTTACAGAGGAATAGATTACAGTGCGTACTCAAATACTAAAATCGTCCTTCCCTACCAAACCCTTTGTTGTGCTCACTATAAGTAATATTTATTACCACCGAACGTTAGGGAACTAACCCACTATCCATTAAGAAATGCCGATGATATAGAAGTGCCTTTCTCACGTACGTCAGTCTCCAAAAGGTCATGCATCCCTTCTTCAATAGTACTGTGGAATGCCATCAGATACCAGAAATTTAGATACCTTTAGTTCATTTAAAAGGTCGTTACGAAACAATCTTAGTAAGAATAACGTTCCATCTTATTACTATTTCGGAGATAGGTATTTGTCAGTCATTCACGCCAGAATTAGAAACAACTGTAGCAATCTGAATGATGATCTTTTTAATAACCATCTTAATCAAAATCCTTTATGCGAATGTTCACACGAAGTAGAAAATGCTGAACATTATTTTTTTCAATGTAGATTTTTTCAAAACCAAAGACTTAACCTATTTCGTGCAACACAGATGTACCATCCTCTAAATACCGAAACGCTTCTGTGCGGCAAACAAAATCTAAATGAGGAAGACAATAAAATCATATTTGCTGCTGTACATTGTTTTATAAAGCAGTCACGGAGGTTTTAATTTCGCGTATAGTGTAACTAGCTATATTTTTTCCGACCCTTAGTATAATACATGTAGTATACTTTTTTTCTAAACTTTTGCTAAGATGTCTTACTTATAGCGGTAGTTTCATATACTAAGATTTCTTAATTAAGTGTCCTCTGATAGTGCTACATTAGTCATGTTATTCTCTCTCTCTCTCTTTCTCCCTCTCTCTCTCTCTCTCTCTCTCTCTCTCTCTCTCTCTCTCTCTCTCTCTCTCTCTCTCTCTCTCTCTCTCTCTCTCTCCTTCATAAACACTTCGTTTTTCATACTTTACATATTTTGTTTGCCATTACATGTATAAATAAATGCTTTGTATGGGGAGGGTCAATTCTAATGTTGTAAGAACTTGTGACCCGACCCAATTTCCTCTAATATGGAAATAAAATATGTTTAAACTAAGTAATATAAGGTTTGTTGTCGTGCAAAAAACTTTAATGTAGCTCATTACTGGAAAAGTATGAGGTATCAACATGAAACTTCAAAGGTTAGTAGACCTCATTAAGGGGAATGCCTCTATATAAGAACCATAACTCTTGATTTCAAAATGTTGGAGTTATGGCCCTTTAATTAGCTGGACAAACACCAAATCAGACGAGCGTTGCGCCGCACGCGGCTCTTGTTTACATAGGCATATCTACCTCAACCTTTTCTCTAATGAACATTTATGCGTGAAAGCTTATTTCATGAGTATGCATGAACTTGATTTTAATATTGTTTTCGATTTGTTGCTGTGACACAAACTGTATAAGCAGACCTGTATAATTTAATAAGCAAACAGAACAGAGCCTGATCAGACGGCTCTTACAGGAGCCGTCTGATATGGGTCTACTCTATTTTCAAAGGCGTGAAAACGTATTATATAAGGAAAATGATTGCGGAATATTTATTGACTCTGTAAACAGTGTAGTTTCTACTAGTGACCGTGTTTGCAACACAGTGTCAGTGCAGACTTTGCTCACCTTGGAAGGCGGTCTGTGTCTGAAATGTCTGCAAGATCTCGACTTAACCTTGACCTTTTCTGAGGTTCCGATCAAATAAAAGATGCAGCTTCATTGGCTGATCAATAAGACAACGCCATCGTCTCTCATCTCAGAACAACTGAAAACTACTGAATAGCGCCCATGTTGTGAATACTTTATGTTTTTGTCATGAATTAGTAATGCATGGTAGTTTCTTTGGGGAAAGTAAAAAACTACCACTGCATATGTGGATGTAATGTAGACATCGAGTTATGGCATGGCAGAAATAAATTGTAACATGTGCATCTCCAAGGTCTTCTTGACACACTGGCTTACTTAGAATATTGACATTATTTCTTTCTGGCCTGACAATTACACAGAGTATTAAGTTTTGGCTTGAAGTCAAATTTCTCAATAATGTCGCATTGCAGTTTAAATGTATTATCCTAATTCTATTTAATTGTTCTTCTCAATTAAAGCAAATCCCTAGTCGGAGAGCATTCAAACACAGTTCTGAATATCAAACTTTTAATGTACCATCAGAGGCGTGTAATTTAAACTATTTTCCAGGATGGCGCCATGGTATCTCCGCCAAACCCTGTGTTGTGATCATTGTTTAGAATCGTCTTTTCGAGACAGTTTTAATGAGTGGTCACAGTACAGGGTTTGGTGAGAGAAATGGGGCTTTAGTATTTGAGCATTTTTATCTAGAGCTCTGTACTTTTTAACATGATCGTGACTTGAAACCCATATAGACATCAAGAACGTACAATTCTTTAACCCTTTACTCCACAAATATTCATGTAAGAAATGATGCCACCGTGAATATAAAGTAGATGATTTATTATAGCGGCGTATGAACATAGGAAATGTTGGTCATAGCGGAAACTGTAGAATAGGATCTACAGTAAAACCCCGCTAATGCGACCACCAAAAAGGGGCAAACTTTTGGGTGACAGAGGCAGGTGGTGGCTTAATGCAGGACGAAAGTTATGCAGAAAGCTCCTATAGGAGCTTTCTGCATAACTTTCGTCCTGCATTAAGCAACCACATGCTTTAAACGACACCAGTGGTTGTTTATTAAGTGGTCGCATTAGCGGGGTTTCACTGTATATTACAGTTAAACCTCTCTATAACGGCCACTAAATCACATCAAGTATTTTGTGTTAAATGCAGGTGGCTGCTTAAAGCAAGATGTTTGTTCTGTTAGTTTATCCTTCTAGCTTGATCATAATTTATATTGATAAATCGCGTTTTGCAATTCGCTCAGCAGATCGCAACCATCAACTCCATATATAGTTATATACGTATTTTCACGCCTTTGCAATCAGGGTAGACCAAGATCAGACGGTCCCTGTAGGAATTGTCTGATCAGGGACTGTTCTGTTAGCTTATGTTATACTACATATTGGATTCTGCAGTTTCTGTTATGGCCAGGAATGTTTGTGCCCATATACCATTATAAAACAATCAGGTGAGCAATATTCATTATACCATTATTTCGTTCATGAATATTTATTCACTACGTAATGCATTTATCATATATGATCCGTGACTCTACCTTCCCAAACTAATGTTAACCCTTCGCTTGCTGAATTTTAAAATGCATTTCTCCTTCTTTACCTATGTCCTGTTGTATAATTACATATATCTTCACTGTGTACAAGTATTTCGCTGTGCAATCACTGTTGTGGAGTGCACTGGTTGCACAATCAACTTGTAAATAGTGCAGACCCTGATGAGACAGCTCCTGCAGGAGCTGTCTCATCTGGGTCTTCACTATTTACAGGTAGGTATATTGACGCGAATAGCAAGCGAAGGGTTAACTACCACTTCAGAATTTGTAACTAAATATACACTACTTAGACTAAAGTCTGACAGCTCAGTGACACAACATCATACATGTATTCCGTTATGCTATTATTGGTTGTGTAAGTTACTAGCAGTATTGATGTTACGAATGATTGTTTTTCATTTAGGACTTGCTGAAATGAGGAACGCACCAATACAGTAGAACCTGTCTTAAGCGGCCATCAAGGTTTAATTATGGGTATGTAAGGCTGGTGATAGCTTAATGCAGGTCATAAGTAATGCAGAAAGGTCCTATAGGAGCGTTCTGCATTACCTTTGCCCTGCATTAACGACTACCTGCTTTTAAAGACTCCCATGTTCAATAAATGAATTATCGCTTATGACGTGTTCTATTGTATATTGATCATTAGGAAAACACGTCACCCAGATTGAATTGTATGAAGTTTAAGCGCTTAATACCGAATGGATTCTATAGTTAAACAGTGATTGATACGAAAGTACTACGGGAGCGTTCTGCATAACGTTTGTACTGCTTCCACATGCGCCTATGATCCGGAAATTTGTCTCTTTCGGGTGGTCGCTTTATAGATTTAAGTCTGTTTTATGTAAATCTCAGGTTATTCTCATTGATGATCATTTGATAAATACCTAAGAATCTCTAACGTCAATCATTGATTTATTCTTATATTTCAGTTCTGAAAAATGTCACCGACAAAACAAGCAAGAACACACAGGCAGATGAAGCACTGGACTATATCTTCCCTCTTAATGACTGTGAGTGTAACGTTTGTCAACTGTAGAAATCGAAAACTACACCATCTCCCCTATTAATGACTGCGAATTTATAGTTTGTAAATTACATCTTCTCTATTAATGACTGTACAGTTCGAAAAATACATCGTCACTATTAATGACTATGAGTTTAGAGGTTGTACACTATATCTTCTCTCTATATGACTGAGTTTAGAGGTTGTAAACTACATCTCCCCTCTATATGACTGTGAGTTTAGAGGTTGTAAACTATATCTTTCCTCTATATGACTGAGTTTAGAGGTTGTAAACTATATCTTTCCTCTATATAACTGTGCGTTTAGAGGTTGTAAACTATATCTTTCCTCTATATAACTGTGCGTTTAGAGGTTGTAAACTATATCTTCCCCCTATATGGCTGAGTTTAGAGGTTGCAAACTATATCTTTCCTCTATATGACTGTGACGTTAGAGGTTGCAAACTATATCTTCCCTCTATATGACTGTGAGTTTAGATGTTGTAAACTATATCTTCCCTCTATATAACTGAGTTTAGAGGTTGTAAACTATATCTTTCCTCTATATAACTGAGGTTAGAGGTTGTAAACTATATCTTTCCTCTATATGACTGAGTTTAGAGGTTTTAAACTACATCTTCCCTCTATATGACTGTGAGTTTAGAGGTTGTAAACTATATCCCCCCTCTATATAACTGAATTTAGAAGTTGTAAACTATATCTTTCCTCTATATAACTGAATTTAGAGGTTGTAAACTACACCTTCCCGCTATATGACTGTGAGTTTAGAGGTTGCAAACTATATCTTCCCCCTATATGACTATGAGTTTAGAGGTTGTAAACTATATCTTCCCTCTATATGACTGAGTTTAGAGGTTGTAAACTACATCTTCCCCCTATATGACTGTGAGTTTAGAGGTTGTAAACTATATATTTCCTCTATATAACTGAATTTAGAGGTTGCAAACTATATCTTTCCTCTATATGACTGAGTTTAGAGGTTGTAAACTACACCTTCCCGCTATATGACTGTGAGTTTAGAGATTGCAAACTATATCTTCCCCCTATATGACTATTATTTTAGAGGTTGTAAACTATATATTCCTTCTGTATGTCTATGAGTTTTGAGGTTGTAACATATATCTTTCCTCTATATGACTGTGGGTTTAGAGGTTGTAAACTATATCTTCCCTCAATATGACCGTGCGTTTCTACATGCACTCATAAACTACATCTTCCCTAATGATGACTGTAGAGTTCGTAAACTACATCTTCACTCTTAATGTCAATGATTGTAGAGTTCGTAAACTACATCTTCCTTAATAGTGATTGTAGAGTTCGTAAACTACATATTCCCTAATAGTGATTGTAGAGTTCGTAAACTACATCTTCCTTAATAGTGATTGTAGAGTTCGTAAACTACATATTCCCTAATAGTGATTGTAGAGTTCGTAAACTACATCTTCCCTAATAGTGATTGTAGAGTTCGTAAACTACATCTTCCTTAATAGTGATTGTAGAGTTCGTAAACTACATCTTCCCTAATAGTGATTGTAGAGTTCGTAAACTACATCTTCCTTAATAGTGATTGTAGAGTTCGTAAACTACATATTCCCTAATAGTGATTGTAGAGTTCGTAAACTACATCTTCCTTAATAGTGATTGTAGAGTTCGTAAACTACATCTTCCTTAATAGTGATTGTAGAGTTCGTAAACTACATCTTCCCTAATAGTGATTGTAGAGTTCGTAAACTACATATTCCTTAATAGTGATTGTAGAGTTCGTAAACTACATCTTCCCTAATAGTGATTGTAGAGTTCGTAAACTACATCTTCCTTAATAGTGATTGTAGAGTTCGTAAACTACATATTCCTTAATAGTGATTGTAGAGTTCGTAAACTACATCTTTCCTCTTAATGTCAATGATTGTAGAGTTTTTTTTAACTGTGTCTTCTCTGATAATGATTTCGGAGTTCGTTAACTACATATTTCCTATTAATGAATGTGACTGTATAATGTGTTAACTATATCTTCCCTATTATAGAGAATGAGTGTATAGTTTGTAAACTATATCGTCCCTTTAAATGACTGTGAGTTTAGCGTTTGTAAACTACATTATCCCTATTAATGACTGTGAGTATAGAGTTTGTAAACTATATCTTCCCTATTAATGACTGTGTTATGGAGTTTGTTTTTTGTAAATGACTTATAATACTAGTTCTATAAGTGTTCTTATTTGATATCAACCGGGCTTATAGCCATGTTCATCAAATCGACGTCTCATTAGGATCCTAATTTCTTGACACGTTTGTGTTGGTATAGTATAACCTCTCTATAGCGGCCACTAAATTGTGTTAATTGGTTGGTATTTAGAGCAGGTGTCTGCTTAAAGCAAGGTGAAAGTAAAACAGAACGCTCCCATAGGAGCGTTCTGTTTTACTTTCACCTTGCTTTAAGCAGTCGCCTGCCTTTAACACAAACTACTTTATGTAATTTAGTGACCGTTATAGAGAGGTTTCATTGTATTTTTACATAAAACTAGAAAATCGCTTCACCCTTTACTCCATAGATACGCATTTTTACGCCTTTGCTAACAAAGAAGACCCAGATCAAACGGCTCCAATGGGAGTCGTCTGATCAGGACCTGCTCTCTTTGCCTTTTAGTTATTAACGGATTCTACAGTTTCTGTCATTACCATTGCCTTGTTTATACGACGTTATTAAATATAAGCTGATTAATGTTCATACATACATTACTTCTTACATGAATTTGCATTGGATAAAGAGTTCGTAAACTACCTTATCCCTAATGATGACTGTAGAGTTCGTAAACTACATCTTCCCTAATAGCGATTGTAGAGTTCGTAAACTACCTTATCCCTAATAATGACTGTAGAGTTCGTAAACTACATCTTCCCTCTTAATGTCAATAATTGTAGAATGTTTTAACTGTATCTTCTCTGATAATTACTTCTGAGTTCGTAAACTACATATTTCCTATTAATGAATGTGACTGTATAATGGGTTAACTATATCTTCCCTATTATAGAGAATGGGTGTATAGTTTGTAAACTATATCTTCCCTATAAATGACTGTGAGTTTAACATTTGTAAACTACATTTTTTCTACTAGTATTAATGACTGTGAGTATAGAGCTTGTAAACTATATCTTCCCTATTAATGACTTTGCTTTAGAGTTCGTTTTTGTAAAAAAAACTACATCCTACCTCTGAATGACTTATAATAATAGTTTTATAAGTGTTCTTATTTGATATTAACCGGGCTCATAACCAGATGTTCATCAAATTGACGTCACATTAGGATCCTAATTTCTTGACACGTTTGTGTTGGTATAGTATAACCTTTCTATAGCGGCCACTAAATTGTGTTAATTGGTTGGTATTTAGGGCAGGTGGCTGCTTAAAGCAAGGTGAAAGTAAAACAGAACGCTCCCATAGGAGCGTTCTGTTTTACTTTCACCTTGCTTTAAGCAGTCGCCTGCCTTTAACACAAACTACTTTATGTAATTTAGTGACCGTTATAGAGAGGTTTCATTGTATTTTTACATAAAACTAGAAAAACGCGTCACCCTTTACTCCATAGGTACGCATTTTTACGCCTTTGCTAACAAAGAAGACCCAGATCAAACGGCTCCAATGGGAGTCGTCTGATCAGGATCTGCTCTCTTTGCCTTTTAGTTTTTAACTGATTCAACAGTTTCTGTCATTACCATTGCCTTGTTTATACGACGTTATTAAATATAAGCTTATTAATTTACATACATACATTACTTCTTACATGAATTTGCATTGGATAAAGAGTTAACCGGATGACAATATTTGCAGACGACGATATTTGCAGATGATAATATTTGCAGACGACGATATGTGCAGCCGATAATAACTTTGGAACGACCCTTCACTGACAGGCGATTGTCATTTGTCAATCATTACATGTCATCACAAAGTTAATTGTTTGTCAGTGTCTAGTCATTACCATGCTGTTTAAGCTTATTGATTTTACAGACGATGCTCGCCTATCACTTAGTGAAATATGTCAATCTGTTTCTGGTTTCTGATTAAATAGCTGGAGAGAAGAAAAACAAGAAAAAGGCCGTCTCAAAAGGAGAGGAGACCGAGTTGATGCCATTCTGTGAGGAGTTCTTCAGTGAGTAGAACCAGTAAACACGGTACAGTGAAAAGTAGACCCAGTAAACACGGTACAGTGAAAAGTAGACCCAGTAAACACGGTACAGTGAAAAGTAGACCTAGTAAACACGGTACAGTGAAAAGTAGACCCAGTAAACACGGTACAGTGAAAAGTAGACCCAGTAAACACGGTACAGTGAAAAGTAGACCCAGTAAACACGGTACAGAGAAAAGTAGACCTAGTAAACACGGTATAGTGAATAGTAGACCTAGTAAACACGGTAAAGTGAATAGTAGACCTAGTAAACACGGTACAGTGAAATAGTAGACCTAGTAAACACGGTAAAGTGAATAGTAGACCTAGTAAACACGGTACAGTGAAATAGTAGGCCTAGTTAACACGGTACAGTGAAAAGTAGACCCAGTAAACACGGTACAGTGAAAAGTAGACCCAGTAAACACGGTACAGTGAAAAGTAGACCTAGTAAACACGGTACAGTGAAAAGTAGACCCAGTAAACACGGTACAGTGAAAAGTAGACCCAGTAAACACGGTACAGAGAAAAGTAGACCTAGTAAACACGGTACAGTGAAAAGTAGACCTAGTAAACACGGTAAAGTGAATAGTAGACCTAGTAAACACGGTACAGTGAAATAGTAGACCTAGTAAACACGGTAAAGTGAATAGTAGACCTAGTAAACACGGTACAGTGAAATAGTAGGCCTAGTTAACACGGTAAAGTGAATAGTAGACCAAATACATACGGTTCATTGAATAGGAGACCTAGTATATACGGTACAGTGAAAAGTAGACCTAGTAAACACGGTACAGTGAAAAGTAGACCTAGTAAACACGGTACAGTGAAAAGTAGACCTAGTAAACACGGTACAGTGAAGAGTAGACCTAGTAAACACGGTACATTGAAATAGTAGACCTAGTAAACACGGTACATTGAAGAGTAGACCTAGTTAACACGGTTCATTGAAATAGTAGACATAGTTAACACGGTAAAGTGAATAGTAGACCAAATACATACGGTTCATTGAATAGGAGACCTAGTATATACGGTACATTGAAATAGTATACCTAGTAAACACGGTATAGTGAATTGTATACATGTACCTAGTAAACACGGTACAGTGAAGTAGTAGACCTAGTAAACACGGTATAGAAAACAGTAGACCTAGTAAACACGGTAAAGTGAATAGTAGACCAAATAAACACGGTACATTGAATAGTAGACCTGGTAAACACGGCATAGTTAATAGTAGACCTAGTAAACACGGTACAGTGAAATAGTAGACCTAGTAAACACGGTATAGTGATTCGTAGACCTAGTAAACACCGTGTGGTGGAATAGTAGACCTAGTAAACGGGGTAACGTTTATAGTGGACCCTATAAACACGATGCATTTAATAGTATACCTAGTAAACACGGTACAGTGAATAGTAGACCTAGTAAACACGGTACAATGAATAGCAGACCTAGTAAACACGGTATTGTGAATAGTAGACCTAGTTAGCACAGTACAGTGAACAGGATACCTAATAAACACGGTACATTATTTTTAGTCTAGCACCCACATTTCTCCAGCAGTATTATTCAAGTTTTCTATCAAGTAAACGAACATAAGATCTCGGCAACGTTCGTTTAAGGACATAATTATTTGGACTAGTAGGTCTATAGTTAAATGCCTTTGATTTATCAGTAACTGCATATTCTGCTAAAGTTGGTTTTCGATATGTCGAACTCGGATAACTCGATTTCGGCATAACTCGCAGTTAAAGTTCGGTATTTCCAAAGTGTTCTAACATGTCTCACTACGCATATGTAGAAACACATGTGACAGCTTAATGAAGACCGAAAGCAATGCTGAAAGCTCCTACAGGAACTTTCAGTATTACTTGTGACTTGTGAATTACTAGTACCTGTGAATTCGAGAAATTGTTCAGATTAGAAATCGGATGACACGAACCTCTGTTATCTCAAAAACATGTATGGTCCCTTGATGTTTGGGATATTGAAGTTCAACTGTAGGTTTACACTCGAGTATCTTTATTTCTTCACGGAAATCTTAACATAGTCAGAATAATGTGTACGGCTATAAGATTTGCCAGGAAAAGTGATCAAAAATGTAATTAAAGTTGAACCTGTAGTTCTAGAGTTATGTTCCCTTCATTTTTAAAAACGTGTATTGAACCATTGTAACAATGTAGTCGACTTCATTTTCCCAAATTTAAAACAGGTATATCTCAAGTGAACGATATCAAACTGGTATGTCTCATGCGAACTAGTATATCTCATGTGAACGTGTATGTCTCAGGTGAACGATATACTCTCAAGTGGACGATGCAAGGCCATCATGGCGATATTGTTTCAGTTAGTGTCAACTAGTTTTGATTCTGATCAGATGATGGGCTATACTACATGTATGAAGGCAAAATAGGCAAAATTATGCGAAAAAGGCATTAATAATGGGAAAAAATATTATCTACTTGTATCGATGATGGAATGGTAAATTTGATATTTTGCTTTTCTAAATAAAGATGTCACATGGGCACCATGGTCACCATGGATACGATCGGGTGACGCTACCATAAGATTCCGGCGCTGTCCAGTTGGTCATGGTTATGAAAACAAAAACAATGGCTGCCATGGAGACTACTTTGAAGTTCGTCCATGCCCACGGACCGATAAGAGAAAGTGTCGTAGCAACACGGGAGAGACGACAGAAGAATTCCACGTGACCTGTGACGGTGTAGATATACATGACATCATCACAATAGGTTTGTAGACCTCACAAAGCATTTAATTACAGTAAAACCTCTCTCATGCAACCACTTAATTTATAAGCATGGGTAATTTTGAAACTTGGTAACTGCTTAATGCAGGACGAAAGTATTATAGAACGCTCTTATGGGGGCTCTTTGCATGACTTCCATCTTGCATTAATCTACCACTTGCCTTTAAATCCCAGATTTATACATTGTTTTGGTTGTCGCATTAGAGAAATTACTGCATACCGTTGATATAGATCTCAAGTATCGCATATCTTACTGGTTATTGTATTACTGATAAAATTATTACAGTAAAACCTTTCTATAACGGCCACTAAATTGCGTTAATTAGTTGGTATTTAGGACAGGTGGCTGCTTAAAGCAAGGTGGAAGTAAACCAGAACGCTCCTATAGGAGCGTTCTGTTTTACTTTCACCTTGCTTTAAGCAGCCACCTGCCTTTAACACAAAATACTATATGTAATTTAATGGCCGTTATAGAGAGGTTTTACTGTATATTACTGATGAAATGTAATTGATGCAAACCTTTCAATGTTTTATAAGGTTTGACATTTGGTCTTCATATTTTATATGTTGATCTATGTTTACAACAATGTTAAAAACATTTATTAGCATACTACTACAGTTTGAGATGATTCTGCTACTTGTATAGGGCACAAACAGCCCAGTGAAACCTGCACTCTGAGCAAATACTGTCTCCAAATATTATCGTTTGCTTCAATTCTAAAAATATGTTTATCTGCCATTTCTTGTCTAAAACCGTGTCATAGTGACAAATAGTTTGGATTTCAACTAATACATCTGAAGCTCATTTCTTTTTTTCAGATGAGCTACAGAATCCACAAGACAGGGCAGGTTTGTATATTACATAAGCATGTTCTTGTCCGTTGTCGTTCGTCTTGTGTCGGCCGTCGTGCGTCACCTACAATTACTGCAACCTGAATTCTACATGACTGACCTATATTTGAAGGACTCTGATTGATGAAAAACGCGCTTACAAGAGTTTTGCGTGGTTGATAACGTATCGAATCACTTTACATCTATACGTTTTATATAAGAAGATATATGAGCACTAAGGGTTTGGCTAAATCTCCATTATATGGTCATACAGTGTATGTAAATAACACTGATCACAAAACAGGTCCCTTTAAACACCACCAAAAAGTAAAGAAAAGTGTCGCTAATACGACCACTGAATGGAAGCCTAATTCTGTATTTTCAAAACAGGCGGTAACGTAATGCAGGTCAAAAGTGATAAGAAACCTCCTAGTATAGTATAGTATAGTCTGAGTGTTTTGTATCACCTTTGTCCTGCAATGGACAGCCGCCTGTTTTAGATCGCCTATGTTAATGCAGCATTTCGTCGCTTTAGCAAGACTTTGCTGCAGTAGCAAAGGCAATTGAGAGGCATATTCATAAATCTTATTTAAATTCTGCCTTGATCGTCACTAATATTGACACGAGTATCAAGTTCTCCATATAACTGTTGTAAAACAAATTAATAGTAACCCTCATGCCCGTTCTATTGGTTGTATGTCAAACAACCTTGACTTACCCGGCGTCACACCTGGATACAAGTTGGTTACGAATTCGTCTTACGACTAAATTACATAAAAAAACGTTGTGCATGTGTCATTATAACATGCATTTGATGTCAATTTCCATGGAGTAAAGTGTTAATTATCATCAAAGAATACAAGCTCAATCTTTTTTGAGAAACTATTGATCGAGAATCAAACAGCTTGGATCCTGATGAGACACCGAATTACTGGGCGTCTGATCTGGATCCAAGTTGTTTGGAAATGTCAACCAAGGCGCTCGTAGCACGAGAAGAGTTCACAATGTAAAATGATTTAAATATAACAATGTCAGGCATTGCATCCTAAGTTCTGTTTATTATTATTATTTCGTGTCACGTTATTGTTAAGAATGTCGTTATAAAATGTTGCTTCCATTTGTTTCCCAGCATCTTCTGTATCGGTTTCATCAGATTCTGTTTTCATATTACAGATAACTGTGAATTTTCCTTGTATGACGTAAAATATGGCATGATGATCGGAGAACCAGTCAACAGTGACGTATTACAAACACGGAGCTCAGACATGTGGTGTAACTCGGCTGACAAGTACATTCCATTTCACACGCCTACAGAGCAGTGCCGGAGAATCCTCAAGTCCTATTGTCAGTTCCATGGAATGTGCAAGTACGACGGTGATGAAGCTAAAGAGATACATAGAACAAAAGGAGAAATAAACAAGACGTGCTGGAAAGAATTTGTCATCGGTAGGTTTTCGTGGTCTTTAGTTGCTTCAGATAAGACTCATGCGTCGGACTCATATACAGGAACACGAATACATGTATACATACGTATAGTATCTACTACAGAACAATAAGTAACTTCCACTTACCTTGACACACGGATACTCCACTTCGTTGCTCATCTAACCAGCCAGTTTTGAAGATATTTCTTCAAAAACTGTATTTCCGTATAGACAAAATATTTGCTTTCCAATTCTGCAAAGCATATATATATAGATATCCTTGTAGGGGCTGACGAGTACGAGGAAAGAAACTGTACTGTTACGTCCAATTTAACGTGATAAACACAGAAACGCCACACTGTCCTACCTATCGTCAATTATTTAGCATATTATCAATAAGAACAAATCAAGGCCGTGCAATGAATCCACACAACTATCAAGTTAATATTTTCACCGACACTACATTTGCTGACTAATCACTTTCTATGCGGAAATACAGTACATTTGTATTTGAAGGAATATCTTCCAAACTGTTGCGACAGATGAGCAACTAGGTGGAGTACCCCGTACCAAGGTAAGTGGAAATTACTTATCGTTCTGTTGTAGATACTATATGTAAGGGGTTCTGGGTATCAAGGAGACGAGTATGCGTGATATTCTTCTTTTATTGGATGACACACGATTCTTTGCAAACAGAGAATAAACATAAATATAAAGGTACAAACTCTCATACATACTTAGAAATATAACTGAGTATATGTTATCAAACAGTTTGAATCCGGATCTGACATGCAATTTAGATCTATTCTGATCCGGATACACACAGTTTGAATACTCTTACTATAAAAGGTAATAACAAATCTTTCAGAACATGGCATTCAATGCATGATAGAATAATTCTTATATCAGCAGTAATAACACATATTTATGTGTAAAATATTAATTATACAGATTTAACTGATATGTTTTAGAATACAAGCTGAATATATTCATTGAACAGTTAATAAATACAATTTACCAATAGAAACATGCATAATTTGATAATATACATGTTTACTATTAAGTGATTTAAAGTAGGCTACAAAGTAAGATAATTTATATTAACGACTGTTCAATGAATATATTCAGCTTGTTTTCTAAAACATATCAGTTAAATATATATATATAAATAATTAATATATAAAGGGGTTCTGGGTATCAAGGAGACGAGTATGCGTGTGTCATCCAATAAAAGAAGAATATCACGCATACTCGTCTCCTTGATACCCAGAACCCCTTACACTATATACACTACTGCATAGGCTACATAGGCCATTAAAATATAGTTACTATACCATTACATGTAGATTAAACTTGTAAAATCCATTGATTTGCCTTGACCTTAACATAAAATTATCTTTAAGCTGGATAGAAGAAATAGAGTGCCCAATATTGTTTAGATCTTTTAATTGACAGATACACGGGGACAACATGACTATATAAAATAATAGCAGAAAAGGGGGAATGTTTTAATGACCCATGATCCGTGTATGACACCTATAATACACCTTACGTCACAGATCAATGTTATTCCCTTGCTAAAACACACTGACGTAGAAATCATTATCACATTAATTGCTGTTCACAAGTAAGATTAATTTATGATAAATCACAAAGCTTCTAGCACCATACAAACTTCACCACTAATTCCATCATACACTTCACATAACTACTGCTAAATAGGCATGTAAACTCCCATACTTACAGCAAAGAAAAAAAGACGAGCCAGGCCGGGGATTCGAACTCACAACCCATACAACATAAAGCATGTGCTCATAAAGGTCTACACTTCGAACAATACAACCTATTATTCAAGACTACCTTTAGTCTCAGAACTAAACAACCGATTTAAGATTGCCTTTAGTTTATGTGAAATAATTCGAATAGGTCGACTCAATGCACATTACCTTTTTCACTTACATTGCCCCGATATTAACAACAGGTTAGTATAAGTTATATATTTAGAAGAAAAAAATCATGCACAATGGAGAAATATGCACCTGAAAACAAAACCGCGAGTAAACAAAGGATTTTATAAACAAAAACACGAAAACTAAGGGTGCTGAGAAAAAAAGGGTTTGGCTTCTACCAAGGATCGAACCCACGACCTCAGGTTTTCTAAACCAACGCTGTAACCATTGTGCCACGATGTCTGCTATGCTTGTGAAAGAGATGCAAAGAGGTCTTGGTAGAAAAGTAAAAAAAAATAATATGTGCGCTGGCTGGGAAAAAATATAGATAAAAATAAATAAAATAAATAAATATGAATAAATAAAAACTAGTTTCACAGTAAATCCTGGTCGTTAAAAAAGTGGATTTTAAAGAAACACAGGACCGCAGTATATCACGTGTTACATTGAAACCTCTCAAAGTATGGGCTGCCGACAGGCAGCCCAATGAACGCAATCCTTTGATTATTCCATTTTTGATATCCCAATAACATTTTCTAGAACCAGACATTTCGAGTGGTTATATAAGCCGTTCTTTTTTATCAACAATGCGTTTTAACCTTTTCCCTCATAGGCTATTTTTAGATCCAACTTCTCTGAATAGATCTACCGAAAAGAAGCATTAACTAAAGAAAAGGAAAGTTTTAGAATTGTGTAAGTTTTGAAACAATTGCTTCAAAAAATGACTTTTACAGAGACGCAGAAAGGCGTATTTATGGAGGAACGGGTTAATGTATAAGTGGTTACTCAAACAGGATAAATCTTCAATTTCTTCATCTAAATATGTCTATCTCCAATTAAACATTTTCATCATTGCATACTTTAGTATTACAACTAGGAGAACAAAGTTATATGTACGCGTACTTGCATGTTATACTTATATTAATATTTTACAGGTGGTATCCTACCAACTGGATTTCCCGGCCAAGCCGGGTATCACATGATCTGTCAGCGGTTTGACAAAGAGAGCGAACTAGGAAAGGCTCTTGGACACAAGCATGCCCACTTCGCTACTCTATATAACACCAAATACCGTATACCAGTTGTTTCCATGGTAACGTTGAGAGCACTAGGGGATTCAAAATGGCCACACGTTCCATACATGATTGAACGAGGTAATCAGTCATTTATCATTTATAAATAATAATTTATCAATTAGCCATTTCTGCGAGAATCGGTCACTTCATGAATATTAACCCATTTGCTCCCAGTGGATTCTTCCATGCATATATATTTTTTATCTAAGGGGTGCCTGGCCTAAATTTTCAATTTCGTTTTGTTTTATATTGAAATTCCTATCAGCAAACAGTGTAGACACTGATCAGTTGCCGCATTACGGGGCGTCTGATCAGTCTACACTATTTGCATACGTCCCATATATGGGATCGTGGGAGCAAATGGGTTAATTTAATTTGTTTATAATAGAATATTTTCAAGGGAACTTTTGACTTTGACAAAAATTGTAGAATCGGATCTATAGCATGTCATAAACAAAGAGAGCAGACCCTGATCAGTCGGCTCCTACATGAGCCGTCTGATCTGGGTCTACTTTGTTCGCAAACGAACGAAAAGCGCTATTCAGGGGTCGCAATCTACATCAGAGTGAGTGAGTGAGAGGGGTTAGTTAAGGTCCCGGGACGTCCTAATATCGAACAAATGACACTTTGGTGCTTTTGATAGAGTGCCAATCCATTTGAAATAAACTGGTCTTAAAAAAGTTTCAAACGCAAGGTTTTGTGTTAAATTACATGTGTTTTTAAATCGATGAAAACGAAAGTAGGTTTAAATATAGAGAAAATGAAAGTAGGTTTAAATACAAAGACTGTGAGTATGTTTATTTCTACATTTTCTTTCCGATTTTTTTTAGACACAAGGCTCACCCCACTTCGGTTTCCAAGAGACGCCTAAATGCATTGTTTGATATCGAGAATCTCATGCGCGAAGTGTTTGCTATATTTATAGCGAATATTTATAAAGAACTGTCATACTTTTTTTACCGCTGGAACAAAAAGTACAGCGCGATATATTCTAGAGTTTTATTTCTCAACAGAAAACGATCAATGTTTAAATGGTACACTAAAGGGTACATTCAGCATATATTTATTTTTTAATGCAAAGGCGTTCAGGGACTTTAACCGACACTTTGAATTACATTGATTTACGATCATATTTTATGTCACTGTACTATGACCACTGTTTATCTTACCTCCTTCTAAATTCTAGTCATTCCATTGGTCAATTGAGGTCACGAGAAAACCCATAAATTCCATAGCGTATTACTAAAACAAGAGTTACTTCCCTTGCTTGACAGCCATATGCTTTTCTCCAAGTTATAATAATCATTTATATTTATCCTTACAGTTTTAAAAAATGCATTCATATTATTTTTGTTTTAACTGGAATTAATTAATTTTACAATGATAAAAAGAAAAAACAAGATATATAAACGAGATTTGAGGCAAATAAAAACTATTTTCTTTAATTCTAATAAAGGGAGGTAATTTATTCTGCACTTATTGTAATATCAAGTTTGCAAGAGGTAATTTCCTTGTTTCCAAACGAAGGTCGTACATTTAGGCCTATGATACAAATACGCCTCGTCCCATATGAACATTTGCTGGCAGTGTATATTCCATATTAGGGACACTTAAAATTTTTAACTGTTTAATTTCAGCTCTAATCTAATTGACATGCATGCATGTGGCTGAATTAATATAATAATCCAAACTGTTTGCCCCGTTTTTAGCTCGTCTTTTTCGAAGAAATCACGAGCTATTTCGTAACTCCGGCGTCCGCGTCGTCGTTGACGTCGTCGTTGTCGTCGTCGTCCAAAATCTTAACATTGACCATAACTTCTTCATTTTTTTTCATTTACAACCTTTATTTTTGGTATGCATGTTCATCTTGATAATGAAGATAGACGAGCGTTTGTACCCGTTTGCGGTTCTCTTGTTCCGCTTCCGTGCAAAGAGTACATTCGCTTCTTATAGTGCAATGCGAATAAAGTCGGCAAATCTAACGTACTTGTTACTTTTAATCAAATGCTGTTTTGCGTTATCTTTCCCATACAGGTCTTATTGATGACGCCGGCGAGAGTGTCATCTCATGGTTCTTCAAAAACAAGAAAAGGGGGATAACTCGTATAGAGGAAATTACCAATAATTGCGACCTCAACAAATGTAAGCTTGGCGAGAAGCAAACGTTGCCCTGTGATTATGACCTAAGTGGATATAGAATAGCTCATCTAATCTCACCTCAGATCGTTGGAAACGAGATGAGTAAGAGGGTTTCAGTATTCACCTTGACAAACACTGTCCCGATTGAACCAACAATTTATCCAAGATGGCAGTACGTTCAGAACATTGTAAGAAATTTTGCTATAAATGAATGCCACATTGCCGTAATCGACGAAGATCATATTGAAAAGCGTCACAGAAACGGACATGACCTGCCGGAAGTGTACATTCTTGCGGGAGCAGCTTTTTCGTCTAATCACATCGAAGTAATTGGAAATGACGTCACAGTACCAAAACTGATGTGGATGGCTGCATGTTGCGCACACGGTGCCGACGTCTCCTCGTTCGGTATATACATGTATAACAGCTTTGAGCAAAAGCCATATGTCGTATCGGTAGAAAATCTTCAAATGCTTCTGCAGTCTGCTTATTACGACAATGTTGATGTCGTGAATGTAGATCTATTTCCGGCTTTTGATGGTGTTTGTAGCGCACCGGAACACGATTACTCATACAAGATAAATATACCATTTTAGACCCAGCTTATATTCCCTTTATTGTTGTATCAAGGTTGTAAAGAACATTTTTGTATGAATCACAAAAACTGTATATGATACAGTTAGATGCAATATGTATTGATGTCAATTACATGTATTTACGTATAGTAAGTTTGATTTTATTCTAATATATATTTTTGAGAATGAATACTATTTGCCACAAGTAGTGAGTGAGAGAAGTTACTTTGAATACAAGTACATTAGTTTATTCATGCATAATAGATATATGAACAATCTTAACCCTTTACTCCATGAATATTCATGTAACAAATTAGGATACCATGAATATTAACTACATGTAGATCATTTTAATCATACGACATGTTTACCTTGGTAGAAACTGTATAATCATATCTATATTATATTATTAGCAAACAGAGTAGACCCTGGTAAGACGGCTCGTACAGGAACCGTCTGATCAGGGTCTACTCTGTTTGCAAATGCATAGAAAGACGTATATATTTATGGAGTAAAGAGTTTAAATCGGAATGTGCAACCAGAGATCTGGCTTATTGTAGTCGAGCACAATGTCCATATACTATGACAAACAGGGCAGAATCGGTTTATTGCACATAAGGTAGTTGAGATTTGCGTTATATTTTTATGTACATTCCACAATGACAAACTGGTTTCTACATTCATGACGAAGTTTTTGGCTGACCACACAATGCTTCGGATAGTAAGATGCAAACAGCAAAAGGTAGGCCTATATGATAATGGAAGTGTGTGCGTATTGTTTTGAAATACTGCTAAATATTATTTTACTTACGTCATTAGTTTAACCCTTAACTCTGTGAATATTGATGCAAACAATAATAACATCGTGAATATTAATTAGATTTATTGTTATAATAACACATTGAAACATGCATGTTTTGGCCATGGCAGAAACTGTAGAATCATATCAGTATTATTTCATAAGCAAACAGAGCAGACCCTGATCAGACGGCTCCTATATTAGCCGTCTGATGAGGGTCTACTATGCCAATGCGTAGAAGGTGCATTTATGGAGAAAATAATTAACCCTTAAAGTGTCGGAACCGAGTATTTGATAAAAATAAAACATATCTATTTGTATCAGACCCCTGTACACGGTGTAGACCCGAATCAAAATGGATTCTTGGTGGAGTCCTTTGATCAGCACATGCACTGCTAGTCATAAACACCACATTTATTCAGTGATACATTTTGATACATTTTTAGTTTAAAATCAATATTCAAAAAGAGGAGTCATTTTAATTATTGAGCATTTTAAGGTTAAAGTGTAGAGCGTTCGTTTAATTATTGAGCATTTTAAGGTTAAAGTGTAGAGCGTTCGTTTAATTATTGAGCAGTTTTAAGGTTAAAGTGTAGAGCGTTCGTTTAATTATTGAGCAGTTTTAAGGTTAAAGTGTAGAGCGTTCGTTTAATTATTGAGCAGTTTTAGGTTAAAGTGTAGAAAATTCGTTTCTTTGATTACTAAGATAGTTTCAGTAACTAGTGTTATGCAATGCATGAAAGCTGTATGTGATTTCTTACCATGATACAGTTACAAATCTTTCAGACATGATTATGTTTCTACGTTCTGTAGACAGTATAATCAATACATGTTGTATACGAATGCCATTAAATTTAGATCTATAAAACAGAATATCCGATCTTGACCATAGTAAATATCTATCACATGACAAAACTGGAACTAATATGTTATGTTAATTTTGAGCTTGGAATAAGACCTATACAACAATAACAAACTAAACTAAACAAGAAAAAAGTCCTTGTCTTTTTCATCTACATTCAAGCTTGTCGAGTTTTCTGTTTGACTCTGTCAGCCGACCTTTATAAGCATTGTAGATGAGCTTATATTCTTCAGCAACACTCCAAATGAAATATGGATATACGTACTGAGTACGAACGTAATACGGCGGTAAATGGTTTAAACCATTCCATCATAGGCTAGTTTACACCAATGCTCTTTGAATAAATCTGCCGGAAAGGAACATTAATTTTTTTACTAAAGAAAAGGACATTTTTAGAATGGTGTAGTTTTGAAACCATTGTGATAAATGGAACATTTGCTCCTATGCAGCAAATATGCTCTATTTATCATAATGGTTTTAAAACGTGGCTTTTACAGAGGTGTCAACCCTTTGCCACGAATTTTAACCCTTTGCATGCCATGAATAATGAGGTCTGCTTAACCCTTCTCTTGCTGAATTTTAAAATATATTTCTCCTTCTTTATCCATGCCCTGTTGTATAATTACACATATCTTCACTGTGTATAAGTATTGCGCTGTGCAATAACTGCTGTGGAGTGCACTGGTTGCACAATCAACTTGTAAATAGTGCAGACCCTGGGTCTTCACTATTTACAGGTAGGTATATTGACGCGAATAGCAAGCGAAGGGTTAAGCCCAGATCTGTTGCCGTTGTCACTTACTTCTGATTCGTTCAAGCTGTTGATATACTATTGACATTGTGTCAAATAGTTCAGACCCTGATGAGACGCCCAGTTACACGGTGTCTCATCTGGATACCAATTGTTTCTAAATGTCGGTAGGGTCGCGCTTGGCTGGCTTAGAGTTAATGCAAGAATGTATTACTTCATACGTTTTTATGGGTTGATTTCTTATAATGGCACTTTGGGTTGCGTCTTTAATTTACATACCCCTTTACTCTCCATTCCTGGGCACATGCTTAAAAAGCTTTTTAGTTGAGTCTGAGTTCGTTCTCAAGCTTTTCAGATTTGAGTTCTCAAGCTTTTGTTTGGTCAGATTTGAGCCAAAGGCTCAAATCTGACCAATCAAAAACTTGAGAACGAACTCAGACTCAACTAAAAGTTTTACAAGCATGAACCCTGGCCTCTCTACTCCTTTTTCAAACAGAGTAGAGTCAGATCAGACGTCTCGTGCAGAAGCTGTCTGATCAGGGTCTGCTCTGTTTGTTTATGAAATAATATAGATCTGATTGTACAGTTTATATGATGGTAAAACATTCCCGTATCCGTGTGCCATTTTAATACTTTATCTAATTAATATTCATGATGTAATTAGTTCTTACATTAATATTCGTGGAGAAAAGGGTTAAAGAGTTAGGTATTTTGGTTGCGGGTGATGTGTCTAGACACAAGCAGTTTATACATGTTTTACAGATTCACCCGAGACCTTTCAAATTTAATCAAACACCTGTGATGTGAACCATGTGTCAAGATTAGTTATTATCTGATTGGTCATGGTTATTATATTATTGGTCATTATCTGATTGTCCAGATTGGTCATTATCTGATGTATCCAGATTGGTCATTATCTGATGTGTCCAGAGTGGTTATTATCTGATGTGTCCAGATTGGTCATTATCTGATATGTCCAGATTTGGCTTTACCTGGTGTGTCCAGATTGGTCATTAACGGATGTGTCCAGGTTAGTTATTATATGATGTGTCCTGATTGGTCATTATATTATGTGTCCAGATATTAGTCATTAATTATATGATGCATTTTTGTTCAAGGAGGAGTGAGGGGTAATTGGTTTTAAATTTGCAACACAGAATTTTCCAATTGACTATTCCACAGTTCAACAAAGAATTTTCCAATGAGCAATTCAAACAGGTAAAGTTAACCGTAAGTTTATTCATGGGTCTTTAAAAAGAAAAGTGTAACATGACAAAAAGGGCAGACTCTGGTGAGAGGGCACCTCTCAGAGCCCTCTTATCTGGGTCTACAGTGTTTGCAAATAACATTAGTGACTCGTTTCCCGTATTGTAAGGGGTGCATTTTATGTAAATAACAATAGCAGTTGCCCTTGTTCATGTTTGCACACACGATGTTGGTGAGTGATGCATTATAAATATTTCATCCGCACAACCATTTCATCACACCCTCCTCTAGTATTTTTTTCAGTTCAATATTCATAACACAAATCTGTAACTCAGAAATGGTCCATACTACCAGTCAATTAGAGTTTTCTTGTTGTAAGAAAAATATTCTTTAACCCATGGTTTATGCCGCTGACGCCATTTCCTTACATTGAAATGCGAGAACATCTAACAAATAGCCCCCAGAATGTCGAATGAAATATATTGGTAAATATGTATTAAAACACATTACCTTTTACAATAATTGGATGTTGTGGTTAAAATAAATCTTAGTGTCAGTTTGAACCCATTTAGAGCACATGTCCTTTGCTAGCCATATTTAGCAGACTCTAATAGAGTACATGCCACCATTCCACGAAGGTTGTGATTTTATTTGTCTTTCATTGTCCCTGTATGGTTGTGCATAACATATATGCTTAATAAATCGTTCTTAATTGTCGTTATATTGGTTATTATTCCCTTCCATTTGCCACAAAACATATTGTTACAAACTATTCTTAAACACTACGGAAATACTGTAAGATTCTCGTTTGCCATACACACAGTCTCAAGTTAAACAATTTAGTTGTTTGATTTGTGTAGGAGTAATCTGGATCTGGGTCGAGTCTGTTTGCAAATGTGTAAAAGGGCATTTATATGAAGGATGGGTTAAATCGGGGAATCGAGAAACGAATGTTCTTCCTGAAAAACAATGCGATCGTTTCACTCTCCCTTTTATCATATGGACATCAGCAGTAGGTGTAGATTTTGACTTGATATAATCCTGATCCTAGGTGGCTACCTGTTTGGGAAAGGGAAAGTCAAGAAACCTGAATTCTGTTTGAAAGATTGCATTTTATGTGAAGTGTCATACAAAAGAACAGACTAGTCTAACACAATACAAGGACGATATGTTTCCATACCTGGGGGCCCAAATCTGCCGAACAAAAGTTCAATAAGTAAAGTAATGCCATAGTAAAATAAACACAATTAATAATTATTATATCAAAACAGATTGTGTCTGATATTCTGTGAAAGATTAGGAGGAGTTTTCTTTTGACTTCAATCAAACGTTGAGCTTCCTCAAAGCCAGTCATTGAATGTTGAGTGTTCAGTTATAGATCACGTGACCGCATCCACTTCCGACTGGTTACCCCAAATACTCAATCAAAGAAAATGGTGAGAGATAAAACGGCCACTACATGGATATTTAATGTATAATGTATGTACAAGATACATTTCTGTTGATTTGTTCTTGACATGAGCCTTATCCTGGAAGATACTGATCTGCCATTGAAAAATGAAATACAACAAACTGGAGTTTTGTCTAAAGAATGCATTTAAATATAAAATGCAAACCGTACTATAAAAAAGACTGCATTATATAACAATCAAATAATACTTTACATTTCCATATCTGGGCCGTCCAAACTCGCCACAAGATGAGGCAGACCCCGACTAGAATACATTGTAACAGTAAATAAAATTAAAGTACAATACCAAATAGTGATACATTTGACTAAGCAAGCTGCTTGCCTTAGAGACGACTTTTAATACAAACGAAATAAAACATGTTCATGTTGCATCAAGTGTATGGGTGGGTGAGTGGTTGGGAAGCTAACTACTATTATGGATATTCCTACTAACCTACTACGTATGGAAGCAATGAAACAATATAACAAGAGGGTCGTGACAATTCTGCATCGCCCACCTGGTAAATAGGCCAAATAGTCTGTAATTTAAATCTACGACAACTGGCCAGGTTGTTGAATTTCACGTTGATAGAAGGCCATTTAAGGATCATTCCTACAATCAAAGTTCATTCTGCAGTTAAAAAGCAGATGTCGTTTAGGAAGTTCTTCGTTGAAATCTATTTTAGCTCGTGTGACGTATTAATACAGCCACGTAAAACCATTTATATAACTTTGAAAGAGGACGATCTAAGCATCGCTCCTGTGAAATTTTCTCAAATCACATTGATGGTGTAAGAGAAAAACTGTTTGCTGAAACATAGCATACTGTGACCTACGTATGCAAAGGATTGGACACATTTGAATAACTTAACAGAGGACCATCAAAAGATCATTCTTGCGAAAAGTGATGGAAAACCATAAAATGGTTCAGAGGGATATGTCATTTAAAGAAATTGTTAATAAAACAAATAATTTCATGGTGACCCATTTATGAAGTGGACCGGAGTGGTTTGTACAAATCTGATACGGGATAATTTCTGTGAAGTTTGGTGGACATCCATTCAGCTGTTTAATAGGAAATGTTGTTTACAAGAATTATCGGTCAAAATCAGTTCCAGTGACCAACCTTTGCAGCGGACTAGAACGATTTACAACATTCTCATTGATAGCAATCTACAAATCATTCGTGTAAAATTTAGTGAGAATCCAGTAGGTGGTTTAGGAGGATGTGACATTTTAATAATCGTTGTCTCAAAGTTTATTTTTTAGCTCATGTGACCTATGTATGCATTGTGTCGGAACGATTTAAGCCCTTCCGTGCCACAATGACGGGTCTATGATATCACATGCAAACAATTTGGATCCAGATGAGACGCCAAGTAACTCGGCGTCTCATCAGGATCCACACTGTTTGTCACTGTTACTATGTTTTTGAAACAAAAATGAAGAAAATGAAAAAAATGAAAAATTATAGCAGACGACAAAGTTAGCAGACGACAGAGTTTGGCAGCGAAAGGGTTAAATTTAACTTTTATAGACGGTTACCGGAAGAGCGTTCTTGTAAATTTAGTGGAAATCAATTTAATAGTTTAGGAGGATATGTCATTTGAAGAACTTGCAGTTTTAGGGAACGATTTATATTAATGTGATAAAAGGTCATCTGCAGATCAGTCCTGTGAACGTTGGTGAAATGCCAGTTATTGATAGTTTAGGAGATGTCTTTGAAGAAATTGTCGACGACGCATGGCGCACGACAAATGACGTACAACGGTGGTCACAATGCGATCCAAATAGCTCACGTTGGCACTTTGTGTCAGATGAGCTAAAAGTCCTTAAAACTGCACACTCTAGCATGCTGAAACATGTTAGGAAAAAATGAAGGGCCCCATAAACATCTGGAAAACTTTGCATTGTTGTCTCCCAACAACACCGCCTAAGCAACTCCTGTTCCGCCGGCATAGGCGACTACCTAATATAAACTTATCAGGAAACTTACTCATGGCCTCAGACAGTCAAGCATAAACACATTAACGTTTGAAATATAATATAGTTTTAACGAAATTCGGTATAATTGTGTACCCTGTTATGTGTTAGAGCAATTTAGGTGTTTGACATATTCGTTGTAACTGTACAAATTTATTCAGAAACCTTTCCCAAACGAGAAATAGTTTTGGCATAATATCAAATGGCATGTCATGGTGGATGCTGCATGGTGCATGATGCACTAGCTGTTGAGTCCAGTGCGATAACCAATACCTCAACAATATTCCATTATTTATTCAAAACCGTTTTTATCCTAGGTAGTTTTCAACTCCACTTACCAGTAACACGAGACACTATTAAGTGATGTGTGAAGTCATGGGCCGAGAAAGGAGTCTGGGTCCCGTTCTAAATCCTTGCAGTAAAAATATCCCATACAGTGTGAGCCATGCGTTAAATAATGAATTGTAAGCTTTATAGCATCAGACCAAGTAGTTCGCTTTTAAATTTACCGTGGGGATTTATATAATGTAACCTTGGTCACCACTTCTATTCTTTGTTGAATGAATGGTTAAATGTCTTTAACAAAAAAGAGAAATGTATCAGCAACTATAAAAACTACAGTGCTTAGCCCTTTCGCTGCCACATTTTGTCGTCTGCAACCTTTGTCGTCTGCTTCGTCTGCTGCATTTTTTCCATTTTCAATTGTCTTCATGTTTGTTTGTGAAACAGTCACAGTAACAAACATATTGGATCCTGATGAGACGCCGAGTTACTCGGCGTCTCATCTGGATCCAAACTGTTTGCATAGGTAATCACAGATGCGACATTGGCAGTGAAAGGGTTAAATATATGTGACGTGTTTGCAAACTGTTAATTTTGGTTTTACCTTAAAGCCATACTTTTCAAATGTGCTCCAGATATAAACCCATTTACCTGGTGTATATTCATGCACGAAAACGAAATAAATGACATTATGAATATCAGTTGGTTGTATTTATAATGGTATAGAACAAATACGGTTTTAACTCTTCCGGCGCAAATGTCGCCCGTTGGCACCATTGAAAACAGTGGAGTCCCAGTTCAGACCTGCGACTCCACTGTTTTCTGCATTATTTTAGCCCATTGGCAAGCATACAGGTTTTTAAAAACAAATGTTTTATCAATATACCTTTATTTATTGAAATTATTATTGCAGACGACACTTTTTGGCGCCAAAAGAGTTAACCATGGCTGAAACTGTAGAAACATGTATTTATATAATGTCATAAGCAAATAGAACATACCTTGATCAGCCGGTCCATAAAGGTGTAAAGGCGTAATGGTCTTAAAAGACATCTTTATCAAATAAAATAAATGGTAAAAGCAAATGTGAAAAATATAGGTGATCAAGTATTTAGTAAAGTTTCCGTTGATGAATATAAGTTCAGAAGCCTAAAACCTCCAATATGGTTCCTTTTCAATGCATGGAAACTGCTGGAGCCAACTGCAGTGTATTGTTTGGATTCGGATGTATACATCTTACTACTAATCCCATAGTTTACACCGACGACGACTTCGGTTTCATAAAAACACCACACAGGGCTAGGAATTATCCATTGCAATTCGTTGAAACGCTCTCTTTTAAACCAAATAAAAAAGCTTTGTTTGTAAACACGGTTGATACACTCGGAACACCTCAGCTATTTTCTATATGCCGAACCCTGACGGAATACGATGATTAGTTCCGAATGACAGTTGTTAATCAGACAATCTCCGTGCAGAGCTGTCGTGTACCACGGTACCGTGCAGATCCAATCGTAACTACTCGCCGTATTCCGTCAGAGTTCGGAATATAGGTCTATTTCGATAGAAATAGCTGAGGTGTTCCGAGTGCGTGCATATCCTAGTCAGAGAGCTCCTCTAATAATCCTCTGATCTAGGTCTACGCTGTTTGCAAGTGCCTGTGCATACATGTCCCGCATTCAAAGGGTTAATAATATCCAGAATTGTACAAGAATGCTAAACAATCAATCTATAAAGGGAATCCTAAAACAAATTGAAAATATTCATCTTTTCACAAGCATTTAAAAGAAATATAATATCATTAACTGTTTGCACGCTAGCTGCGAAACCGTGATTACCTATGCAAACAGTTTAGATCCAGATGAAACGCCGTATCTTGCGGTGTCTCATTAGGATTCATACTGTTTGACATTTTGATCATAATTTTGCAAAGAAATGACAAAAAAATCTTAAGAAGTGAAGCAGACGATAACATTTGCAGAAGAAACATTACTCAGCGTACAAAGAGTTAAAACGAGTGCAAACGAAACCGTTTAGGAATAAAAATGTAAAATTACACTAGTGGTGTCAGTTTTCCCTTACGATACCTGGTATCTTGGAACATTATTTCGTTATCCCTATACAATTTCAAACAATAAATCTTCCAATATCCCAGGTACATAAGTTCCAAGATCTCCTTCTCAAATTACGGAATTAATGGAATAGCGTTCCCAAATACCAGGTCGTATGTATATATATTACAATACAATGAATGGAATGCCTCCAAAGCTAGTGCCTATTTGTTTAAAAGGTGACTGTTCAGTAAGTATCGCCTTTCAATAAAAATACTTATTTCGTAAAATAATAGAGTTCTGTAAATGCATTTATATCTATGAAATTAACGGCTGTAATATAATTTAACTGCAGCGTATTTTCGTTTCTTTATGCATCTCAATTAGGCAATAACGGAAGAACGACCAGTGAGCGGGTCAAACTGATAGACATTGTTTATATACATATACTATATGTTTAATACAAATGTGTGATGGCAAACACCTGCATACTTTTACACAGATATTTTGTGGCCAACATCCGTGCTGGTCAAGTAATGAATAGGCATGCTACCAGCAGAACAGAAACAAATTAATTCTCACTTCTATATACAATAATATTATAAGAACACATACATAATTATAAGCTTCGTTGTGGGTAAAACATTGTATTTGATCGAGGTAAAAAGAATATTTGCTAACAACTTAAACATAGGTCAATAATCAATCCAAACACGAAGCTTAACGAGAGATTAACTGATCAAACATTGTATGATATAACGAATATTGTGTTCATGAAACTGTTTCCCTAGTGTAAACATTAGTTATTTCAGGAAATGTATGTATTGTTATAATATTAGTTTAGAACTTTGAATAAGAGTGTTATTTAAAATGGATAACACATTCTTCCCGAATGTTGTTTTTGATGATAACCTTTCAAATCCCAGATGTTCACCTGCTAATATTAGATGTAAGCTTCAGTGGCAATTTATTTACAAATTCCTAGAGGGATTATATCCATTTCTATTAATAAAAATAAACACAGATACTTATAGAGTGACGCCGACAATAAACTATGCAAAAAAGATGGTACACTTAATAATTTGCCATATATTCTTCAAACAAGTACTGAGACAAAGATATAATTGAATACAATTTGACACGTGGTAAAGTAAATATCTAAATTCAACAGAGCTATACGGTTAAATTTTAGAGAAAGGATTTTTCAAATTTAAACTCCTATCTGGTAATTGAATATGACGGTAACATATAAAAATAGTTTAATCAGTTTAAATCTTTATCATGTGGCTGTTTGGTTTGAAAATCCTTTGCTCACATTCTCTAAGAGGGCCACACTTTTGAACACGGTAAGTTACTGCTCACAACATATCTTCATGATACATGTATGTACAATGTATTGTGTTATGTAGTGATATCTATGCCGGACCATGTATACACATGTTGTAGAGCAGACCAGGTATGTAAATGTAACAAATATACATTACTACACTATAAATATGTTTCAGTTCATTATATGACACTCACCTTAGGTGTAAGCACTCGGTAGCTTTGGATTGCACACGTGTATGGTATAGGGACACACATTTGAAATTATGCAAAATTAGAGTAAATATGATAAAGTACTAGCACAAACAGGGTCCATGCTTATAAAACTTTTAGTTGAGTCTGAAAACGTTCTCAAGCATTTGATTGGTCAGATTTTGAGCCTTTGGCTCAAATCTGACCAATCAAAAGCTTGAGAACTCAAATCTGACCAATCAAAAGCTTGAGAACGAAACTCAGACTCAACTAAAAGCTTTATAAGCATGGACCCAGATTCTATGTAAAACATCAATTGACTATACTTGGACTCAAAGTAATGTTGACACCTCTCCCTGATGTATACGTCGTACATGCAAAATCGCAAATAAGCTGCATTTTGTATGGAGCTCTAAACCATGCGGTACATCAGATAGACATAGCGTGTACATAAGCACCTGGGAGTAGGGAGTTTTATCAATTACACCCCAAATCATCTCCTCTCGCAACCATGTCTTATCTATTGAGTTTATTTATAAGTGTACCATGGTTTCTGTACAAACGTGACGCTTCCGTTTGTGAAT